>JANAVB010023728.1:0-47804 GCA_029216955.1 Iris pallida | reverse complement strand
GCGAGGGGGTGGAGAGGCACGAGACGGCGGCGCAGTGGAAGGGGAGGATGGCGCTGCCGGGTTCGAGCCGGTTGCCTCGGCTCGAATGCGTTCAAGCAGGCCAGCATGCTGCTGGCGCTCTTCACCGACGGGGACGGGTACGGGGTGGAGGAGATGAGGGATGCCTCACGCTCAGATGGCACGCCAAGCCGCTCGTCGCGACGTCGCGTGGCGCCTGGCCGGCTTGTGAGGGGACCCCGAACGGACATCGGAGGGCCGGTCCGTCTGCTGGCCAAAAGTTCTCTTGCTCGGATCGGATGATCCAACCGACAATGTATATTTATTTGCTAATATTCTCTCTTATTATTATTATTATTTTTTCTAAAATTCCTCTTTGCAAGATGTTTCGTATCTATCTCATCTATAGCTATATATAAAATAAAACGAAAAGAGTTTTTCTTTTTTCTTTTTTCAATTTTATTCTTTTTTGGTGCTCATAGCATGAGAAGGAATGGAAGCAAACCAAAACATGTTAAAGGTTTGTTCAAGGAAAAAATGGTTTTCCAGTAGAAGTTCCATTATGATTTATGAGCACGAAAGCAAAAAGAACAAAAGTGAAACAAAAAAAAAATCATTTATTGAATTATTACTGGTCCTTGGGGGTGTAGTGTCGTTCGTCCGTCCGTCCGTCCGAAGAAAATGACACCTAAAAAAAATATTGCTGCAGATTATGGATAACTAACACAAATGCCTCATGCAATTGGAAAAATAGTGTATCCATAATTTCAATGTCAGTGTCATTTTCTCTCTAGATTTTGTGATATTGGTGACTACTCTTTTAATAGATTTGGTTGATTGTTCTAACTAGGCCATGCAGCACCACAAAACAGTAAAGCCACATAAAACACAACCAACAAGAATATAAGAAAAAATTGAGAACATGTCATGAATGAAGAAATGGCTAGAGCTATATAAGCATAGTACTCTTCCAAATTTAATGATCCAGCTTAATCTCAATGTGATTTTGTTACCAGCAGAGTAGCGAAGCTAAAACAACACATCTTTGTTGCAGAGTGATTCAATAAAGACGAATGCCAAGGAGATCATGGTCACACTCCAGAAGAAAATTGAGATTTGCCACTTATGTTATATGACAACATATACCAACACAAAACTCTTCAATTGAACTAGAATCTTCATAGAACAGAGCTAATTGAAAACGAAAGAGAACTAGTCTTAATATTTAGCTAATGCATTTGTCTCAAACCAAAATTCTTCAATCATAACAAGGGCAATAACCAAACATTCTTCTAACTAATATTTCATTTCCTAACAGCCTGCCTGTTCCTCTTCTTGGCACCGGACTTGGCAACCTTAAGGCTCCTATGCACGGCGCTGAGCCTAGCAAGGGCTGCCTTGGTCAGATCTGGCCTGTAGTAGTTATCTGTCACCTGCAGTAGATAGTGACAGAAAGAAATTCAGAAATAGTTGTTAAAAATGACTTTGAAATGTGTAGAAGGAAAAAAGGCACAAGCATGAACTATTATTTTCATCAAATAATACAACATTGCAGATTATATTGCCACCTTGCACGTAACTTATCAAAATAGAACAATAGTAGAGCAGTCATACACAATTCAAACTAAGCGTATCATTTAGAAAAACAGTATCTGCAAAATAGTGAGAAAAGTGTGAAAAACTGCCAGAAACCTAGTTATTGATCAGATGTGTAATGAAAATATCCAGTCAAAAAATAGTCATCTTGCTTCCTAGAAAATAAAATTGGCGTATAATAAAAACAAGAAACAATTTGAAAGAGAGCCATAAAGCTATAGGCCGTAACACATTTCTATAGAGAGGTCTTCCTACATTCTACACCACTCACAATAGAGTCGTCAGACTACAGAAAAGATGACTAGGAATAAGAAACTTAGCACATTCAGTTGATCATAGACGGTCACTATTCAAAAAAAGAACAATGACAAACGAGAGAAACATATATTCTCAGAGAAGAAAACAGTGAACAAAAGAGCTCACAAGCCAAGCGTAACAAGAACTTTTCATTGAAGATGCAAAATTTCAAATAGGTCTTCTTACTTGATAACAGCTCACCATAGCAGTTATCTAAATCCTTGAAATAATGAAGAGTATCTACATAATTAAAATAATAGATAGAGGACAAAATTTCCAAAATCTAACAAAGAACATGAATGAAAAAAAATCAACCAAAATGTATAAATAAGTAGGGCAAATGTTACTAAACCAGGCAGCAATGATTTGTTTGTAATGCTAATTTTCGAACAGTATGTTATGCCAAGCAGCAATGATTGAGAAAAATCATTACTTAATTTCATTGTGCATGTATATTTCACATTAAACTTGAATAATGTGCATCTTTAGAAACTATCAGCAAACAACGGTGTTGACTGTTAATAGGTACACAATTAATGGTTTCTTGGAGAATATGAACACATCAAGAAGTAAAAAAAGTTTAAAAGAAAGAGATCAAATTTGCATACAAAACATAAAAGCTTATTATTGAGGTCACAAGAGGATACATGTATGCAGACCTAAATGTATGACTTCATGTGACGACATTTAAATTTAAGAGAAGGCTCTTCCTAGTCCCTAACGTCTTGATGTTACTAGCTTCATTTGTTTTGAGATAAAAACATGACAAACGTATGCAAACTTGTAAAGATAAAATGTCCAATACAACAAATATCTCCACATTCGCAGATATAGATAAGTATCAAATGGATTAAAATACTGAGTTTATTCTTAAAAACTAAAAATATTCATGTATGTATAAACTATAAAGACATGCATACAATAGGGAACCGATACTTAATGAACCTTGAAAAAGAAAGTTTCTAAAGAATAGTCATAACTGCATTAGCACACAAATTAATATGCCAGCACAGTCGACATATAAAACCTTAAAACTCTTTTCTCGGGAAAATTACTAGAAACCCACTTTCTGGATAAAAAAACTTTTCAAATACATAACCCACTACTATTCTGTACTCTAAACCGGCTACAGTAATACATAATATTCTTGAACAGGGCAAATAAAGAGCTCAGAAGCCAAGTGTAACAAGACTATTTCATTGGAGACACCATGTGTTCATTATATGTTAGCAGCTAATAACAGCAGAGAAGAAAAGATGAAGGCTATTAAACGAGATCTATCATTAGAGGAAACAGGAGTTTCTTGCACTAAAAAATAAGATTATTTATATTTATTTCAACAGTTAAGAGAAAGTGGATAAAATCATAGCAATGCCTATATCCACCTCTTTTAAAGCTCATCATTAGTTTTCAATTCAAGGCGTATGCTGTCATTGTGAATTGGAGAGGCACATTGTAGACGAATAATAATGTTTGATACACATTAATTCAGGAATTAAATTCAAATATTACTTTCTTATGTAAAAATGAATTCCAAATCCATGAATTGAAAATCACTATGTTGTATGACCTCGGTAGCTTTACATCTCAAAATTGGAAAAGAGATTACACTAAGGCCTAGTTTTGTTCTCGGAAGGGAAATCAATTTCCTTGTTTTTTTCCATGGAACGGACAATTAGAATTCGTGTCGGTTTCCTTTCATGTGTTTGGTAAAGCAAGGAAATCATTCAAGAAAGATCATTTGATTTCCCTTTTGTTGTTTGGTTGGTGCAGAAAAAAAAAAACAAATATATCAATGTTCTAATAATATCCTAAAAATAGCATCATGGAAATCCAAAGGTAATGGATAAAATAGGCAATAACACACTTGAGTAGGGCTATTGTCATCCTAAATTTTCGTAACAAATGCTGGGAAAGGAGAAGGAAAAATCAACACACTTGAGTAGGGCTATTGTCGTCCTAAATTTTCGTAACAAATGCTGGGAAAGGAGAAGGAAAAATCAATCACATGGGTTCTGAGAGGAACCATCTTCCCCTCCATTTTCCTCTCTGTCAGGAAAATAGTTCCCAAGTTTGTGGGTACCAAAATCACTATGTTATATGACCTCAGTAGCTTTACATCTCAAAATTGGAAAAGGGATTACACTAAGGCCAAGTTTTGTTCTCGGAAGGGAAATCAATTTCCTTGTTTTTTCCATGGGAATGGACAATTAGAATTCGTGTCGGTTTCCTTTCATGTGTTTGGTAAAGCAAGGAAATCATTCAAGAAAGATCATTTGATTTCCCTTTTGGTGTTTGGTTGGTGCAGGAAATAAAAGAAAAATATATCAATGTTCTAATAGTATCCTAAAAATAACATCATGGAAATCCAAAGGTAATGGATAAAACAGGCAATAAACTTGAGTAGGGCTATCGTCGTCCTAAATTTTCGTAACAAATGCTGGGAAAGGAGAAGGAAAAATCAACACACTTGAGTAGGGCTATTATCGTCCTAAATTTCGTAACAAATGCTGTGAAAGGAGAAGGAAAAATCAATCACATGGGTTCTGCGAGGAATAATCTTCCCCTCCATTTTCCTCTCTGTCAGGAAAATAGTTCCCATGTTTGTGGGTACCAAACAAAGGGAAGGAACAACTTTCATTTCCATATTCCTTAAATTTGTGAACCAAACATGGTATAAATAAAATTTTCTACTATTTAATGTTGTTAATGTTGCATAGCCAAGTTCTCAACACTGAGTGAGGGTGATTGATCAAAAATTCAAGTGAATCAAATACATAGAAGGAATCCAACATCTATATATGCAAAAACATAATATGATAACCAAGCACACGGAATTGCCAAAAAACACATGACTCTCAATTTCAAACAACAACAAAACCTTTATCCCAAATTTTTGGGGTCGGTTGTTTGAATACTCAATTCCATAATATGCACAAAACTCATGGGACTTCAACTCAAGCAACCTGGCAGGTCTTTTACCACAAAGAAGATCGGCAGTTATATACTTTAAGAAAACAATATGACAAAAAATAACCTCACTCAGCTTGTGTTTTGAAGTTGAAAGAAACCCAAACTAACTTGCCTAATTTTCCTCCATATCGTCCACAACCTTCCAATTTTAAAGCAGTTAATGTTCATTATTATAATGTTGGGCAATTAAAAAACACATTCAGAAGATGAAGCCAACTGAGATG
Source organism: Iris pallida (assembly GCA_029216955.1). Lineage (NCBI taxonomy): Eukaryota > Viridiplantae > Streptophyta > Magnoliopsida > Asparagales > Iridaceae > Iris > Iris pallida. The sequence goes on along the minus strand of JANAVB010023728.1, from coordinate 42,717 downwards.
AGAATGGTAAAATGAGTGGTATTATGTTAAATTAGGGTATGAAATGGGTGTATTAGTGAGACGTTGGGGGCAATGGCAGTTGAGAATAAAATGTCTCAGATGGTTTGGCCAAGTGTAATGTAGACCCATAGATCCAATTGTCATCAGCAGGCCTAAGATTGAGGTTGTAAATTTGTAAACAAGGATATGAAAAAAAAGTATGATGTTATAAGGGACTCGACACATAAACAGAGCTCGGATGGTATACAAGGATTCAAATGTCCGACCAAGAAATCGGGATAGCAACTTTGTTATTATGGATGTTCACGATTAATCTAAAACACGGTTAACCGAACCGATAGCGGTTGGTTCGGTTTAGTCCAATAAACTTAGTTGGTTATATATATATATATATTACCTCTCCAAATAATAATTAAGGAATCCCAACCTAATCATAACATCTTAGAATCCTAACCAGAGCAGTTCAATGCAAAAAGGTGACTTGTAATCAAGGTTAGCAGGAATCGGTATTGAGCCCTTCTCGGACTATCGGATTTTTGATATCGGAAAGCAAATAATTAACAATAAATTTTAGAAATTTTAGAAAAAAATGTATACATTTAGGTATAATTATAATAATTTTCAGTGTTGTTTCTTAGTAGTTTTAAAATTGAATAAAATAATCACCATTGCTGATTTGTTTACCTATGATAAATACGTTTTTTTTCATTTACATGCTTTTACATCCTTGTTGATTGATCGTTTTCGTTCAATTTTCTTCCAAATTGCTAGAAAAGAGACCCCGACATCAAGACCAGTCACTATCGATAGCAGTTGGTATCGGATCGGGACATGTCAAATCGTATCAAATCGATAGAGACTGTATCGTATCGGTATTGGCCGACACTGCAAACTATGCTTGTAATACAGCTTGTTACATAACGAGTGACCAAGTTGAGGTATTTCCTCTAGTTATCGATTTGCATTCTTATATTTCGTGTTGGATAACATTTTTTCATGTTATTGATTTTTTAGAAGTAGATTCGGTTGTAATAAACTTCAAATGTTGTGTTATATCGTTCCTATGAAACTAAATTGTGAATGTTTTAAGCCCCAAAAAAATTGTTATTTTTTTATCAATTAAGCTAATACCTATTTGTCTATTTGTTTAACTGAATTAAGAGACCGACACGTCTAGTCGGTTAACCGAATAGCCCTGTTATTAAGGATATGTGGGTCATGTTCGGTTATATAATTTGTATAACCGACTAAGTCAGTTCGGCCACCAAAATTGTATATGGGTATAACTGACTGATGTACTCCCCTATTTGTTAGGATGGTTGTACCATACAAGAGAGTGACATAACTATAAGATCTTTTATTTAACTCTATCATAAATAACAATGTTGCAGTTACATAGTTCTCAGTGGTGGCATCTGGAAATTTCTTACAACCTTCGTCTCTTGCAGTATGTTGCAAATTTCAGTCGACATACAAGAATATATGTAGATTAAGGTCAGTGACCAAAATATAAAATATATGAGTGAGTATATCACGACATAGTCGGCAAAAATAAGAACTAGGGTCAATTAGACAATTAGCCACAACACTAATGATTTAAAAGCGTCACACAACAATAAACTAGTTCAGTATTTACATAAATTTAAATATCATTCCTTATCCCAGTTTGAATGATTAAGTGGTCTTACCACTACAGCAGGACTATTAACTACAAAAGAGAATTGACCCTTCTTGAACTTGCTGAGAAGTCTATCCCTCATATGATTTACCAAATTTTGTCTATTGGCCTTGATATATTGTAATATTTGGTCTATGTCTCGGTTACAATCAGTAACAAAATGCAGCATTCGTCTGAAATATCATGATATGATCAGGATGTACCATGCTAATGGTCCTGATTTGGTCAGTGACCATATCAGCAAATATATCATGAGAAAGCCAGCAGAACTAATAACTATGGTTAAATATACAAAATACCCTAATAGGTGAGTTTAGAAGCATCACAGATTCACAACACTAAGCTAACGTAGATCAGCAGCTACATAAATTTGCATAGCATCACTTATATAAATATTATGGTCATGATTTATATTATCAACACATAAAAGTATATTGTAAGAGAAGTACGTACCTGGTTAGTAAGGGATTTGGCCATCTTGCTGAATTCCTTCTTCATGAGCGACTTGTGGTATAAGCTGGCGGGCTTGCTCTGCTTTTTTGTCTTGGTCGTAGCAAGGACAATGGAGAGATCATTGCCACCTGCTGGCTGAATGCTGACAGTCTTCTTGTTCGCCAACCCTATTAACAAGTAGAAGAAAAAAACAATATGGAGAAATACAAAACAATATGGACACAGCAACACAGGTACGGATATTACATGATATGGACACAGGAACACATGGATACAGATACAAACAATAACAACAACAACGAAGCCTTTATCCCAAATTGTCGGGGTCGGCTGTTCGAATCCTCTTCTTCCAATCGGCTCTGTCATGGGTCATGTCCCATGTAACGTAAAGAAAAATCATATCCTTCTTTAACACTTTGAACCAGTTTGTATAGGCCTATCTTTAGTCCTAGCACTTCATTAACTATATCTACGCTCCTCCTTATGGGAAATCTAATCTATTGGTCTGTCTTGCACATGTCCAGACCATCTAAGACAATATATCACATCTTGTCCTACTTCCCACGGAGACACTCATTTGTTATCCTATACTTTAATGCATTGTCACTCCTCTATCTTAGCATTATCATCGACATGCTACCTCTTAATTGCCCTGCACTCTGATCCATAAGGCATGGCAACATGATGCAAGAAATGGACGTGCTATTGAGACAGTTTCAACACAATGCATGACATTGCTATCAATTGTATCATATCCTGGTGTATTTGTATTTTGAAATGTCTGGCACGCGTACGCCCGTACACACTACTGCTAGTCGGAAGTGCGCAGCACATGTTGGACACCGGACTGTATTGATGTGGCATGCCCTCGGCCTCGTATAATTTGGAGTGTCCGACACGTGTCAATAAGAGCAACAACAACACTGCCACAGCACCTATCTCCGGGCACATCGGCGTTGTATCGATTGTGTTTTGACCTAGTGTATCATGGTGGCCGTCACCGACTCGTGTCCGTGAAGGACACCGACAAGCAAAGACGCACTAGCTACTGTGATATGCCTGGTTCGTTACGGAGCGTTCGACACGGACACGACACATATTTCGGGATATTGAAACCAATTTTTTTAGGAGAGCAGTACCGGAGTGCTTGAAGGAGTTGAGGTTGTAAAGGTTGTTGGGCTCCTTGCTGAACTGGACTTTGGCGGTGCTGTTCCCGAACTGCTTCACCAGGAACGAGTTGTTCTTCTTCACAATCTCCCATATCAAATCACCAGGTACCGATGCCATTTATTTCTGTAACAACAAAAATCCATGAAAAATCAACAGATGTTTACTAAAAAAATAGTGTAAAAAAAAAAAATTCGAAAACCTGTTTTTTTTTTTCCTCACCAGCAAGAATGGAGAAGAACGAAGAAGATGACGGAAGAAAAAATGGCGGCGTTTCCTTTTGATTCTTATATGCAATCATAAACCCTAAGGACGTGTTGTGAATTGTCCAAAATGCCCCTCTTTCGAATTGGAATTATGCTTATACAATGGTAACCAATAAACCGTTGGTAGGGTTGAAAATCGAACTAACGAGCTCAAACAAAGTATTATAACTCAATTTGACTAAACTATCGAACGAATTTGTTATAACTCAATTTGAGTAAACTATCGAACGAATTTGATTCGAGTCAAGCTTAAGATCGAGTCCAAAAATGATGTTGAACTCGATTCGATTAGAGACTGGAAATGATCGAGCTCGACTCTATTTAACTCGCGAGTTCGGATGAACACGAATCGAGTGCGAGCCAAGACCAAGCCAAAGCCTCATTAAAGTTGTGTATAAACTATCACATTGTTGCTTTAAAGTTCTAAAGTTTTTTTTTTGTTGAATCATTAAGAAAAATTTAGAAGATCAAGATTCTAGTGCATCAAAGCATCATATTGACACAATTATTAAGATTTAAGAGAAATAGAGAGGAGTGATACATACAATTTATTTTACTTTTATTTTTACAACCCTACCCGTTGGCATAGTTCAAGTGTAAGGATCATTTTGGAGTGCATTTATGTTTCATTTGGTTTAGACCTAAACCAAGATGGACATTTTTTTCACACATGACATTAATTTTAGAGCTCAAATTGGTGTTTCTAAAGACGCTATCTAACAAAATTGCTTCAAAAATGAGTATTTGAGCAAACATGATAAAACGTAATTACAATCTAAATTAGTCCTAAGAGAGTTACTAATGTTTTGATTTTGGAATGCTCACTTTTCCTTGCAATTTGTAGTGAAAAGAAATCTAAGATCAACTTTATGGTACTCATTTTAAGTTAGTCCTATAAAAACATTGTTGTATAAATATGATTTTCAACACGTCAAATATACCATGCATATGGCGTAAATATTAGAACTATATCTACGGGATATGGAAATAACCTTAAAAGCATAGCATTCTTACTACTAATCAAAAAAAATTTACCACTCTCAATATATTTTCCTTCATATTCGATACATGCATATGTCAAAGATTTAATAATTATCAATATTAATCTATATTTGGTTTTGTAGTATAAGGGGGTACGTAAATCTTGAAAATCGAGGGGAGCTAGGCATCCCTCCGTAGTAGCATATTGTCTAACACCTTCTCAAACTCACAATGATAGAACAATATTAGTTTGTCAAGAGGGTGTACAAATGAAAATTAATTATAAACAACAATCAACTAACTAACAACCTCCCTCGAACTTACAAGGATAAACCATCTATGATTGACCTAGTATGAAGGGTGCCTTTGAACTGTATAGCTCTTTGTGAAAAAAGTTTGCAATCTGTATATGGGAAGTAACATACGACGGTGATACGTTCCTAAGGACATGGTTGTCTGAAATAGTTACAAATAATCATTATATGTTCAATCCGAATATGAAACACACGGTTGTATGCAATCTTAACAACACTAATTATTTTGCCATGATGTAAAGGAGTATGCATGCTATTTCCATGGAATTATAAATCGTACATATGTTGCATGATTATTTATAATATGTCTACTATGAAACTGTAAGTAGTAAAACTACTAGATGTTTACTTATGATACATCTGCTATTATAATGTGTTAGGTAAAGACTAAATCGATGAAAGAATGTTGCAACTATTGCGAAAAATGTTATTGATTGCTCAAAAGACAGTAGAACACTGAGATATTATCAGTTTGTATATCATTATTGAGTAACTAGTTTAGTCTCGTACGGTCATGGACAACTTGTGCACGAGATATTTAGTTTCTCGAATAGTATCCCGGGACCACGGGACCGATTCGGCCTATGAGGAACCACAATGGATGTGTTGGATGCTAGTACGGGTAATTCAGAAACTTTTAAAGGAACTCGCTACCCACGCTGAAATGATTGCCGTCTAAAGCAAAATACTCCATGATAGATTGTTATGTCAATGACCTTATTACTAATAAAGAAAGCTAGTATCACGCCCCAGAACCAGAATTCTGGAGAGCGAGGGACAGACACAACCAGCTACGTACATTGAAGTGAATCCCACCTCGCAATACGGTCACGGCTGTCTAGATGTATGAGGGTTTACTATAAGCCATTAGTGTAATGCATGTGGTTCGTATTACGTATCTTGGTATACGTATACGTATTCTTGACTCGTATTGCGTATTTCCCTGCATGGTTATTTTCGTATTTCCTTCTTGGTTCGGTTCAACTTATTGCTGGTTCGGCTTGACTTGATTTTAGGTGGACCGAACCCCCACCTACCACCACCACCCTCATTTATATTTCCTATTCCCTCATTCTCTCTCTTCATTTACTTCTTCTTCTCCACCATTACTTCTTCAACCACCAGGAGAGAGAGAGAGAGAGCTTAGGCAAGTGCAAACTTGCTTCATGATGGATCTCAAGTTTTATTGATCCATTCTCTTCCTTACTTGATTCTAAGCCTCTTTAGAACTTGACATTTTTGGATTTGATGAATGGATTCTTGTAGATCTAAGTTTGTAACTTTTCGGTTTTCTTGGTTTTGATCTCTAAAACTTAGTTATTTTTGAAAACTAAGGATTCTATGTTGTAGAGAATTCAATTTCATGCAGTTTTGGCTTGTGTTTCACTTGATTTCGACTTCGAGTAAGTTATGGCCATTACAAGTTTTCGGAACTTTTATGGCTGAACTTGCTGATTGGGGACGATGACCCCCATGCGCCCGGGAGGCCATGTACTGGGAGGCCATGCGCTGTGAAGTCCCGGCAACGCATCCCTTAACTCCGAGCGTGTCATGCGCGTAGGTTTTCTACGCGCATGTACTGAAGACGCAACGTGAGTTTCCCACGCACCAATGGTGCAGGAATCCCATGCGTCGATTGTGCAGGAATCCCATGCGCCGATTGTGCAGGAATCTCACGCGCCGATGGTGCAGGAATCCCACGCGCCGATGGTGCAGGAATCCCACGCGCCGATGGTGCAGGAATTCCATGCGCCGATTGTGCAGGAATTCCATGCACCGATTGTGCAGGAATCCCATGCGTCGATGGTGCAGGAATCCCACGCGTCGATTGTGCAGGAATCCTATGCGCCAAAATTGCTCTATTTTACTGTTTTTGCATGTTTAAGTTGTTTTGTAGCTAGAATCTTGAAAAACTTAAAACATGAATGTTGTAGATCTTTTCCTTGGCTTCAAGAATATGTCACTAGTTATTTTATGCAAGTTTCTCTCATTCATAATAAGGTAAGAATAGAACACGATAATTGCCCGCTGTGGCGCACTCTTGACAAACAAACTGACATGATATATCATGACATGCTGTTACGACAGCTAGTCTGACATGACAAGTATGAAAGACCTGGACACCGTGGACGATTGTGTTTGAACAGATAAACTGGTACTGTCTTACATCATGTCTAGGATGGGGATCCCTGAGTACCACGGTCAGGGGTACCTACTGAAATTGACTAAGGCTAAATAACTAGAATGATTCAGTAGTCATGAAGAGATTCCCAGCTACAGGCAATCCCGTTATCTGGGCGCATTCAGTGGACTTGTAGCCTACCGACGAGTAGGGCACATTTCCAGCATACAGGTCATGTGGTGCACCCTTCATAAAACAGACATTCGACCCGGATAACCTGGATGGTCTGTAGGGCTTGTGGCTGTTGGAATAATCTCATTGCATCTTGATAGTAACTAGGCCTGTGATAACCCTAGTTAGTTAAAGTATCAAGCCGTACTTATTGCTTGGCCGTAATTGATTGGATGGAGTCCAGCCCAGTCTAGTTTGTCGTGATCTTGTACAAGATTGTATCATGACATGATTTTTGTATCGATAAAAGATGGGATACCAGGTTCTGTTCAGATAAAGGGTTATAACTCGGTCCTTGTTTGGTTTAAGTGTTGTAACTTGGCTATCTGAATAGTTCCATGATTATCTTATCATATATCGTCCTGCTTACTGTGCCTGGCCTTCACAATAAAGATCAGGGTTCCAGTTCTGTTCAGGCGAAGGGTTACAATCCCGGTCCTTGTTTGGTTTAAGGGTTGTAACCTGGCTCCCGGAGCAGTTCTGTGTCCTCTCTTCGTTTATTGTCTTATTGCAACCCCATACCATGTTCGTCATGTTTACCTTACCTTAATACCATGATTATTTATACTGGCCTTAGCAATAAAGATCAGGGGTCCAGTTCTGTTCAGGCAAAGGGTTACAACCCCGATCCTTGTTTGGTTTAAGGGTTGTAACCTGGCTCCCGGAGCAGTTCTGTGTCCTCTCTTCGTTTATTGTCTTGTTATCTTATCAATAGTAATTGAGGCGGATTTCTATTCAGGCGAAGGATTGCAACCCCGGTTCTTGTTTGGTTTAAGGGTTGCAGTCTGGCTACTTGAATGGTTTCTTCGCGCTCAATATATTATTATTATCTCAGTTATTATCAATATCTTTTAATTATCTTTACTATCTATTTGTGATTTGCTGGTTTAGTTCCTAAGTGAAGCCTCCTTTGTGGCACTTGCTTTTTCTGGGGTCTGACCCAGCTAGTTTTGTATGGCCAGATATCGGAGCAGCTCCAGAGGATCTACCTACCTTCCAGCCAGATGGTGACCACCATGCGTAACCCTAGCAACGAGTGGGTTTCTTTTGTCCTCCCACTTTATTGTAAAATTATTCTTTTGAGGCGTTTAGCCGACGAGCACGTGTTAGCTCGTATTGCACCTTATTTATTGTCTGTCTACTGGCTGTAACATGATTGACAGATCCTAGGGTTGATCATGTATGACTAAACTCTTGCTAGTCCTGACATTTTGTAACGACTAGCTTCATGATTGTTTCACTTAACAAATGCCTGGAGAAATTGGCTTTTGAAAATAAAACGAGAAAAAGTACAAGAAGTACAAATTTGATTCTGGAAAAGTATTGCTATAGAAGTCTGATCTGTAAATGATCACTTTGTTCCTTAGACCATATGATGATGATGAAGATCGCTGCTTGAAGTTGAACAACCGGAAGAACTTAGTCACCAGAAAGGTATCGACGCACTTGGGTACTGATGGCGAGGCCGAATGCTTTCCTGCTTTGCTTCACTCTGTTCTGAAAGAAAGGTTGAAGAAGAATGCTCTCGAAAAATCAAAATCTCTAAGTTCTGATCTCTGTATTCTCTCATGTCCCTCTGTGTGTCTCTGGGTCTTGAAAAGAATAAGTACATTTATAGGCTTGGGCTCTTGTGCGTAAAAACTCAGCAAAAGTTCTGTCTTTACGTCAACAACCGTCACCCACGACCAAAGCCATCCTCTGTATGTGTTGACACGTGTCCCATTATTTCATTAAGAATAGGATGCACGTACACACGTTCTTGGGGATGTGTGGCATGAAAGCCATGTAGGCAAACCACGTTCCAAGCTGGTCAGAAGAATAGGGTGTAAAACAACCCCAATGTACTCTGAGCGTAAAGCAATAGATTAGGCGTAAAGTAGCCCTGACATAGACTTCCCGCGTAAAGTGGTTGTTAATAACCTTGAGCGTAAAAGTAGCTCAAATAGACTTTACGCACACGTCAACTGTTGAGCGTAAAAGCTCGTATAGTCTTCATGCGTAAAAGAAGCCATAGTGTGAGCGTAAAGTAGCTCAATCCACATACTAAACGACAACATTGGTCTGTGTAAAAACAAATCCCTTTGAATTCTGTGATATATGCCATCATTAATATCTCCATGTCAGAGTTTGCATTAAATGCGAGACTTGACAGCTTTGTCCAGCGTAAAAGTGGCTGATCTGTCCTTGGCGTAAAATCATGGGTGTAGACCCGAGCGTAAAATGATCTGCCTGCTTTAGGCGTAAAGTGATTAGCCTTGTCTTGGGCGTAAAGTATTTAGCCTCTCTGCGGCGTAAAGTGGCTCAATTTGAGTGGAATGATCTATCACTTTGACTCCTTCTTTGAATCACTTTTTACGCTCCTACAAGACCCCCTTCAAAGTTTTCAAATATTTCCAAATTTGGAACACTTTGAATAGAAGCGTAAAAATTGAGTTATGACCAGTCAGCGTAAAATTTGGGATACGCAACAGTCATTCGCGTAAAAGCGGGGGCATTCAACAATCGGCGTAAAATCTGGAATTTGAACCGATTTGAAATCTCCCTATAAATAGGGTTCTTCAGAGAGAGAAAACACCTTTACTCATCTTTTTGCGATCTCGAATTCCTTGCTTTGTCTTTCTTCGAAACCCTCACTTTGATCCGATGGCTCCCAAGAAATCATCCGCCGCCAGCAACAAGGGGAAGAAACCTGCCGTTGATTCATCATCGGCTCCCATTCAGTCGTCAACACCACATCGACAACCCAACCCAGCCGTAGCTCCACCTATGATGGGTAAAACCCTATTCTTTGGCTGGGAAAACTCGTCGGAGAAGGAAAAGATAACCCAAACCTTCAGTTTTTCACGCCCACGTCGTACGTGTTAGCGTAAAAACTGGAATGACAATATACGCCCACATTGTACGTGTTAGCGTAAAATAAAAAGAGCACGCCCACGTTGTACGTGTCAGCGTAAAATTTGGATTACGCCCACAATTAATGTGCTAACGTAAAAACTTAACTACGCTCATATTCATACATGCCAGCGTAAAAAGTTATATTACGCTCACATTAACGTGTGGTAGCGTAAAATTCATCAATCACTGAGAGACTTTGTAAAGCAAAGACTTCATGAACTTTTATCAACTTTTAGTGAGCGTAAAAGTCATAAAACTTCCAAACTAATTTGATCTCTTTTGTCCTTTTGTCAGTGGATTTGCAAGTTCACCCTCTCGCAGAAGTTTTCGGATCATCAGTTGGCATGGTGGGTTCGAACTACCTGGAAGATTTATCTCATGTCCAATTTCCTCAGTCGAACCCTGAATATCCAGTAGAGAGGGCACAACTGATAGCAGCTCATGGAGACAGGATGTCATGAGCGTATAGGTCCATATCAATGTATAAATAAATCAACGTAACTTTCGGGAAAAGAGAACATTGATTCAATTCCATAATTAACTGAATGAACCCGATAGAGTGGATGGATAGACCGTTTCGGGAATGAAAGGTTGTTTTCAGAGACTGGTCCATCAACAGATCTCTCCTATAAATAGGCAAAAACTCTTTGTAATATTTCATTCTTATTTCCACTCCTCTATTGGAAATGTCTTCCGAGGATATGCAGCAAAAGAATGGAGTCTCCAGGAAGGTTGAGGACATCGTTGAGACGTGCCCCGTTGAACCCACTGTATCAGGCCCAACCAAAATAGGTGGAAGCTCTTCTACGCCCAAGCCACCCCAAGGCATCTTTGCTTTCTTAGTAAAGCCAGGGAAAACTCCTGAAGAAGAAGCATCGAGGATGGCTGTCTGCAAATTTTTCATGAGTTCAGGAAACGATGCCTTCTATGCATTGGCTGACTATGTATTCAATAAGGAAGGAGTGGCCCTCGTCCTTAATCTTTTGTCTTGAACAAAAATAAATATAAAAGAAACTTTATTTTCATTCTGTCTTTCCTCCTTTTTTTATACATAGTATTTCTTAAGAAATTTGCCATTGATTGGCATCATGAGTAGATCTCCATTAGGCTTTGATAACCGATAGGCGCCATTGGAAAATACGGTCTCGATAACATAAGGACCCTCCCATTTTGCTTGGAATTTCCCTTTGCTTTTGTGAGTCATCACCATCGGTCTTCGAACGGCCAATACTAGTTCGCCAACCTTGAACACCCTCTCTTTAACTTTACGATTGAAAGTTCGAGATATACGGGCTTGGTATAGCTCAATATGTTGTTGTGCTTGAAGACGCTTCTCATCCAATCCTTCAAGTTCTTGGAGTCGTAAGCGATCATTATTCTCTGTAGTTAACTCGTTAGCAATGGCTATTCGAAGGGATGGAATCTGGATTTCCAATGGGAGGACAACTTCACATCCATAAACCAATGAGAATGGTATAAACCAGTAGGAGTTCGGACTGTTGTTCGATAAGCCCATAAACATTTTCCAAGTTTCTCATTCCAATCACGTTTATTAGAAGAGACAAACTTTTTGAGAAGTTTGATGATCGTCTTATTGAAAGCTTCGGCTAAACCATTAGCAGCTGGATTATAAGCCGTAGAAGCCAAATTCTGAATTCGATTCTTATCACAGAACCGATAAAATGCCTGACTGGCAAATTGTGGACCATTGTCATGAATTATTCGTCGAGGAATCCCGAAGCGATAAATGACATGGTGCTTGATGAAGCTGATCACATTAGATGTTTTTACTTCAGTAAGGGAAACTGCTTCTGCCCACTTAGAAAGTAATCGGTTATAGCTAATATGAATCGATGTCCCTTGACAGAAGGAGGGTTAATAGGACCAATGATATCCATGCCCCAAGCTTCGAAGGGCCAAGAAGCTGCTGTAGGATGTAGAAATTCAGACGGCTGATGAATAAAATCAGCATGAATCTGACATGCTTTACATCTTCTGGCATAGTCCACAGTATCTGCTATCATAGAAGGCCAATAATACCCCATTCTTCGAATACGGTCTTGTAATTTAAGGCCCGGTTGATGAGCACCACAAATACCATCATGAGCTTCTCGCAACGTTTGTTTGGCTTCACTTTCTGAGAGACAGCGCAGCAAGAGTCCATCATATGAACGACGGTTATAGCATATGTAAAGACGAATCATAATAGAATCTAAACGATCGTCTCTTGATTGATGCAGCTTCTTTAGGATCCTCAGACAAAATCCCATAAACTGCATAATCAATGAATGGAGTTCTCCAATCTTTCTGTTGGGAACTTGACTCTGTGACATAACTTTGTTCAATATGTAGATTATTCTTCACACAGAACAAGTCTCGATCCAACAAAGTAATTGTATTTTGCCTTCGGATTGGGACAGCCAAGTCTGCAGCTAAGCTAGCAAGAGCATCAGTCTCCACATTCTGAGAACGTGGTACAAATTCAATGAAGAACCCTTTGAATGAAAGGACCAGCTCGACTACCACCTGATGATAAGGGATGAAATCAGCATTTCTGACTTCATAGGTCCCTCTAACTTGATTAACGATCAATTGAGAATCTCCATAAGCCTCTAGAAATTCAATATCTAATTGTTTTGCTACTTGGAGACCGATCAATAGAGCATTATATTCTGCTACATTGTTGGAGCATGGCTCATTAAGAGAATAGGCACGGTATATGACCATTTTGTCAGGAAAAACTAAGACAATTCCTACCCCAGAGACAATATTGCCTTTAGGTCCCACTCGTGACGCTCCATCAAAATATAATTGCCATATGTCATTCTTCAAAATCATGTTACAATCCACGACTTCATCTGGAATGTCCTCATATAACTTTGATGTTTCCGGTATAGGGTGAGCAGCTAAGAAATCAGCTAATGCTTGACCCTTTACTGATTTTTGAGGTATATAAACCATGTCATAAGGAGTAAGCAACATCGCCCAGGTGGCTAACCTGGAGTTAAGAATGCTTGGTTTTCTCATCAGTACCCGAATGGGATTTATTCTGGAGATGACATGAATAGTCTGTCCTGATACATAATGTCTTGTCTTTTGGACGGCAAAAACCAAGGCTAGACATTCCTTTTCCACAGGAGTATAACTGTGTTCAGCTCCGACCATCATTCTGTTCAGATAATATATTGCCTGTTCATGACCCATATCACTTTTCTGTGCAAGAAGAGCGCCAAGTGAATGATCCAAGGCTCGAACATATAACAAAAATGGTCTTCCTACTACTGGAGGTACCAGAACAGGTGGATTTGTAAGGTATTGTTTAATATCATTGAAGGCTTTCTGACATGCTTCATCCCAAACAAATGATACACCTTTCTTCAATAAACGGGAGAAAGGTTGGCATCTCCCAGAGAGATTGGATATAAATCTTCTGATATAAGCAATACGACCCTGAAAGCCACGGAGTTCTTTTAGATTACGAGGAGGACACATTTCAAGAATTGCTTTAACCTTATCGGGATCAACATGGATACCCTGTGAGGTAATGACAAATCCTAAAAACTTGCCACTAGAAACCCCTAAGAAAGACTTAGTAGGGTTCATTTTCAATTGATGCTGACGCATCAATTCAAATACTGTCTTCAAGTCCTGAATGTGATCATTCTTTGACCGACTTTTAACAGCAATGTCATCTACGTAGCATTCAACTATTTTCCGTAGATGTTCTTGAAAGATATTGCTCATAGCCCGTTGATACGTAGCGCCGGCATTTTTAAGGCTAACCGTATAGCAATAAACCCCAAGGGGTGTACGAAAAGCAGTATGCTTCTCATCTTTTGGATACATTTTGATCTGATTGTATCCTGAGAATCCGTCCATGAAAGACATGCGTTCAAAACCACATGTATTGTCTATCATGACATCAGTAATTGGAAGTAGAAATTCGTCCTTTGGACAGGCTGCATTAAGATCTCGATAATCTATCCAAACTCGGACCTTTCCATTCTTTTTTATAACAGGAACAATATTGGCAACCCAATCCGGGTGTTGTTCTTCACGAACAAACCCACATGTAATCAACTTTTTGACTTCTGCTTCAATTGCATCCATCATATCTGGTCTAAAGCGCCGTTGCTATTGTTTTACAGGCTTGACATTGGGCAAAATATTGAGTTTATGAGTAGCAACTTTAGGATCTAACCCTGGCATATCCTCATAACTCCATGCAAAGATGTCAATATATTCTTTGATAAGTTTTATCAACTCTTCCTTTTCAACTTCGGAAAGATGTTTACTGATGAATATTGGTTTGGACGTAGTTCCATCTCCAACATCAATCTGGATAACCTCATCCTCTGTAGTGGCTGTCGCTGTTCAAAACGGAGTTCCCACTGAGTATCCATCTGTTGAGCCCAAGGATCATTCTCAAATAGTTCTGATTCATCATCAATTTGAACCATATTGACTGAGAATTTTTGTCTGGATTCATCATATGAAGAATGAGATATTTCAGATTCGATGAATTGGATTTCTTCCGAATCTGATGACTGTGAGGAATTAGAAGAGAATTCTTCTTGTATATCGTCCTTAAACATATGGGATGGATCATATCCCAAAGGAGGAAAAGAATTTTCCTTACGATCAATGTATAAAGTTTCTTCTAGCTCTATGTCGCCTTTATATTGATGACTTTGCTTATCCGAAGATAAAGTCATTCTTTCAATAAACTTGACAGCCATATACTCGAAAAGGAAATCTTCATTGATATCAAGAAGTACAGAATGATCAATATTTATATCATTTACAATCTGATTACTACGCTTCAGATTAATCAACAGTGGACCATTATCCATCTTCTGCGTAGATTTGCCAAGATTGACAATCAATGGTGATTGTGGATCATTCGTACAAGAAGTACGCCCTTTGACTTTAATCACAAAAGGTTGAACTTGATTCTTAGCAGGAATATTTATTGATTCTTCGGATGAAGTTTGAGTTCTTCCTTTAACCTTGATTATCAAAGGTTGATCATTGATAGGTTGGAATTGGATTCGTCCCTTGACTATGACCTTCAAAGGTTGCTCTTCTGGTGGATCTTCATTAAGAGACTGATTCTCAGTAGATGATTGATCCTCAGTTATGTCTGATATCTCTTTCATATGCTCTTATTTATAAAGCCTTGAATCAGAAAAATAGGCTTTGACACCCTTGAAAGGATTGATATCAACAAACTCAGTCTTCACAACTCCTTGGAAATCCACATACTTGAAGCATTGGTGGAGAGTTGAAGGCACGATATTATGCTTATGTAACCATGGTCTTCCAAGAAGAATATTGTAGGATACGTCTGAGTTGATAACATAGAAGGTTACAATAGTTCGGAGATCGCCAATCTGAATCTGCAGACGAATCTTCCCCAGTGGTTTACTCTTGCCAGAGTTAAAACCGACTATTGTAGTACTAGTGTAAGTCAAATCACTAGTAGGAATCTTCAGGGGTCTTAGCATACTCTGAAAAATTATGCTAATTGAAGACCCAGGATCAATGTAGATCCTGTCAATTTTGGTAGATCCAATATACCCAGTATAGCACAGAGGCCTGTCATGTTTGTTATGCTTCAACAGCATATCTTCTTGTGTAAAGGTGATATTGGGAATTGCTTCCATCACACTATGACATTGTGGACATAAAACTGGAGTATTATCAGGACTCTTGAGTTGAGCCAAGCATGAATCTGCCTGAAGTAGAGCTTCACTCAAAGTCTCCCTGCTTTCTCTAGAAAGGCGAAGCAGTTCAAATATAGATAGTCTAGCCGGAGTATTGGCTAACTGAGCTAGAATATCAAATTTGTAAGGTTTCATCACCATCCCTTGACTGGAAGTAGACTTCAATGGAACATCGAAATGTACTGCTTTCTGTTTTCCCTTTTCAACCACCGAGGGTTTAGCAGGAACAGGAGAAGGTTGAGCTGGTAGTGTTTCCACTACATCTTTTGTTTCTTTAGAAGATCCTTCATAATCTTTGTGGTACTCTTTTCCGGATCTTGTACCAGCAAAAGTTTCTTCCTCAGACTCAAGAGAAGGAAGTACCATATTACAGGATTTAGTCTTCCTCCCTTTAGCCTTTTTCTTGTAAGGTTTGTTGTGAGGAATTTCAGAACCCAGTCCAACAGTGGATTTTTGATTTTGAATTTGTAAAGGAAGTCGTATTCCTTTATCATAATTCAAACCTTCTGTCCTCTGAAAGTCATAACCCATTTTCCTCATGAGAAGGACAGATTGCTGACTGTACAGATGAATGGGCAGTAGACTTTTAGCAAATGGTTCCACAGAGGAAGAAGAAGAGATCTCTGTATCCACAGGAGAATGAAGAATAGATGTCTCTGTAGCCACAGGAGGAGAAAGATTCGGGATACGAGGAAAAATTCCTGTCGGAGCTTTTTCATAAGCAGCGAAGACTTGTTGTGCCCGGTATAAAGGAACACTGTTCATGGCTAGCCACTGCTGATGAGTAAGATTGAGCTTGGTAGTAGGAGCTAGACTTGGAGGATAGATGTTCAGTCCTCTCAATCTATCTTCTAAAGGAAAGCCATCCCATAGCCGATCCAAGTCATCAGGATCTGGAATATCATAAGAAATCATGTTACAGGTTTTGACTTTCTTACCCTTCTTGGATTTTGAAGTTTTACCTTCATTTTCCAATTCAGGCACTAAGTCAGGATGTACCTACATGATTTCACCATTCTTTAGTGTGAGTGGCAGCAATCCTGTATTTTCTTCTCTGGCGGACGGGATATTCACGATCTTCATTGTCGTCTTCGGAATTGGGGTAATTCCATCTGGGACTTGCTATGGAGGAAAATCCCCGAATTGAAGAGAAACCATATTGGTTGTAACCGTATGGTCATCATTAGTTAAGGCGATAGCACCGCCATTTATCAGCTCCTGGATTTTCCTTTTCAGGACATAACAAGCACTGGTAGGATGATTAATGTATCTATGATAGATACAATATTTGGGATTATCAGTCAGATTCACCTCATTAGGCCTCTTTGGTTCTGGAATCTGAAGTTTGCCACTCTTTACCAGACACTGAAATATCCCTGGGATATCACTCTCATCAAAAGAGTATTCTTCCTTTGGCCTGGAAGATTCCTGACTATTCAGCATCGTTTTATTCTTGGAAAGATTAACCATGAGGGTATCTTTTCCTTTCATATTACGATTACCGGGGTTATTACCAGGATTACTTTTCTTTTCTCTATCATCTGAGGTGAAAATCATCTCATGTTCACGAGCTAACCTACCATTGGTCTCGGCAGAAACTGCTGCTATGATGAACGAAGCCCAATCTGTGAATTGGGAACCTGTGAAAATAGCGATGGATGGTCGCAGATTCATCTTGCATGTATCAATGAGTGCTGAATCTGGCATACCCGGGGGCATCTTTAGAGTAGCCTGTCGAAAATGTTCAATGAACGTCCGAGTATCTTCTTTCTTTTTTTTGTTTGATTTCTATCAAGGAGGACATATTCATGTCCATACCTCCTTCATAGAAGCGGGAGAGAAACATTGCCTTAAATTCGTCGAAAGATAAAATACAATTGTCGAGTAAACTTCGATACCAATCATAAGCCGAACCCGTCAGGCACCCGATGAACACTCGAGTGAGAAGAGCGTCATCTTTCTGCAAATGTACAGTCATAATATCAAAGTAATTGATATATTGACTGGGAGATGCTTTTCCATCGAACAAAACCATAGATTGTGGCTTGAATTTCGGTGGAAAGGGTACATCATTCCAATGAGGAGGATAAGGTTGCTTAATATCTAACCTCTGGAGTTGATCCTTGTGCCTCAAGACTTCAAACTGTGCTTTAAGTTCACGCACTGCTTGAATGGCTTCACTGGTTTGAGGAAGCACATTTGATTGAATGGTTGTTGGATGTACCGTAACCCCCACTGGAGGTGGTACGTCTTCAGGAATGATGGAATCTGGAGATGCAGAATTTTGATTAACAGCAGGCTCCTGAATATTCAAAGGTATTTCAGCCCCTTGACTAACTTGAGTTGGTGCTGCTACTGGTGCCGGTGTCACTACTGTCGGCTGAGCAGTTTACTGATTCAATATTATCTGATGCATGTTTTGCACCATGTTAAGCATGTCTTTCAGTGATTGCTCAACGGCAGTGAGACGCTGTTCTGTATTAACAGATGAGGTCTCTGGTTCATCTCCAACAACGTAGGATTCAACCTCTCTTGAAGATATAGAAGGATCAGTATAGAAGTATGAATCGATACTGTTAGTCTCGGACTCAAGAGATTGAGTACCCCCAGCTTCTGAATCAGAAGTCTGCATTTATCTTTGTCTTCTTGATCGAGTATTTTGATATACCCCCTCAAAAGAATCAAGAAGTCTGTTGAACTGTTGCTGACCTGGAGTTTGGGACATATTCCGTCTTGGACGTCGTCCTCTGTTAGTATGAGACGCCATGTTGACTGATGCATATGACAGCTCATGTTCTTGGTCTTCAGCTTGATGTTGAGACGAATTAAAACTTAATCGATAAAAAACTGACCGTTTTGAAGCCGAACAACAACAGTTGATCACAACCTGGTGATAATCACAATAATGTTTTTCTTGGGGAAATGTCACTGGAGACTGTCTATTCTTACGCTTTTGCATCAGCAATTCACGCAAGTCAGAAGGAGTGGAGGGAGTAGTCTTCTTTATTATATTAGGGGTAGAAAAACGTTTAGTACCCTGTGTATAAAGAAGATTACTGGCAGCATTCGCAGAACCAAATTGTACATTTCTACGCGTTTGGAGTTGTGTGCGTAAATCTTGAGATTTTTTAGCACAAAGGACTCCATTTTCATTGCGTGTAATTTGTAGATTTGGTACTTTACTTGGAGCAGTATAAGAAGGCTGTTGGTGTAGAACTGAAGTTTTACCAACATGATTTTTACGCTGCACACGTTTAGGTACATTCACAATAGATGTGTAAACATCTTTGCGAATTTTATCTACACTGTCACAGACAGGAGACTTACTTTCACGCATAGAGCGTAAAAATTGGTTATCTACCACGTCACAGACGGGAGATTTTCCTTTACGCGAAGAGCGTAACTTGTGTGTATCTACCACGTCACAGACGGGAGACTTATTCTTACACTCAGAAGCATTGGAGTCTGCCACATTACAAATAGGAGACTTATCTTTATGTACTGAGCGTAAAAGTTGGTTTTTACCCACTGAGCGTAAAACCTGGTTCTTACGTAGTGGGCGTGAAACCTGATTATCTTCACAGTTACAAACGGGAGATAAATCGTCACACTTTGAGTGCAACTCTGAAGTAAGGACTGCCTCGTTACGAACGGGGGCCCCTACGACAGGAGTGGAAAGAATTCCCTTGCCACTAGCAGCAACAGAGAGATCAGAAGCTATTTTGGATTTAGGAATCCAAACTTTTCGTGCTTTGCGAGATTTTTGAACATTGGAGTAGCGAGAACCACCCCCAGTTCGGAGTATTTCTTCATAGGCAGTCTGGTCGAAGTGTACAACCAGAGTCTTCTTGGTCGAACTGACCGAAACATCATCATATTGAGCAATTGCCTTCTCATCAGAGGAGAAGGTCGTCCCCAGCAGAGTCGCCATTTTTGTTTCACTTAACAAAACACCTGGAGAAATTGGCTTTTGAAAATAAAACGAGAAAAAGTACAAGAAGTACAAATTTGATTCTGGAAAAGTATTGCTATGGAAGTCTGATCTGTAAATGATCACTTTGTTCCTTGGACCATATGATGATGATGAAGATCGCTGCTTGAAGTTGAACAACCGGAAGAACTAAGTCACCAGAAAGGTATCGACGCACTTGGGCACTAATGGCGAGGCCGAATGCTTTCCTGCTTTGCTTAACTCTGTTCTGAAAGAAAGGTTGAAGAAGAATGCTCTTGAAAAATCAAAATCTCTAAGTTCTGATCTCTGTATTCTCTCATGTCCCTCTGTGTGTCTCTGGGTCTTGAAAAGAATAAGTACATTTATAGGCTTGGGCTCTTGTGTGTAAAAATTCAGCGAAAGTTCTATCTTTACGTCAACAACCGTCACCCACGACCAAAGCCATCCTCTGTATGTGTTGACACGTGTCCCATTATTTCATTAAGAATAGGATGCACGTACACACGTTCTTCGGGATGTGTGGCATGAAAGCCATGTAGGCAAACCACGTTCCAAGCTGGTCAGAAGAATAGGGCGTAAAACAACCCCAATGTACTCTGAGCGTAAAGCAATAGATTAGGCGTAAAGTAGCCCTGACATAGACTTCCCGCGTAAAGTGGTTGTTAAATAACCTTAAGCGTAAAAGTAGCTCAAATAGACTTTACGCACACGTCAACTGTTGAGCGTAAAAGCTCGTATAGTCTTTATGCGTAAAAGAAGCCATAGTGTGAGCGTAAAGTAGCTCAATCCACATACTAAACGACAACATTGGTCTGTGTAAAAACAAATCCCTTTGAATTCTGTGATATATGCCATCATTAATATCTCCATGTCAGAGTTTGCATTAAATGCGAGACTTGACAGCTTTGTCCAGCATAAAAGTGGCTGATCTGTCCTTGGCGTAAAATTATGGGTGTAGACCCGAGCGTAAAATGATATGCCTGCTTTAGGCGTAAAGTGATTAGCCTTGTCTTGGGCGTAAAGTATCTAGCCTCTCTGCGGCGTAAAGTGGCTCAATTTGAGTGGAATGATCTATCACTTTGACTCCTTCTTTGAAGCACTTTTTACCCTCCTACAATGATCAGCTAAATATGTAATGTTTGGGACACCTTACTATTGTATATTTGGTGGTCTTACATCTTGTAACATTTACTTACTTGCTTGTGATTGAGACAATAGGCTTGTTCATGACCATAGGAGACTAATGGATTGTAGTTAAACCCTCATATATCTAGACAGTCGTGACCGTATAGCGAGGTGGGTTACACTTCAATATACGTAGCTGGCTATGTACGCCTCCGCTCTCCAGTATTCTGGTTCTGGGGTATTACATGGTTTAAGTGGTAGTCCATGCAGGTCTTGTAAATCAAGATATGTGAGGGTTTACCGAATAGATGTCTCAATTAGTACTCGCCCTTGATCTCTACTCGTATCCTCTGAATCCCTGAAAATCTTGACCTGTTCACATGCTTGTATCGTTGATCTGTCCTGGTCCTTCCTTATTGTTCCCTATGTCGTCTTCTTCAGCGGCATTGTTCCTGGACCTGCCGATCAGCAAGACGGAGCACCTCCCGCGGATCAGCAGCAACCTGGAGATCAAGCCCAGAATTCAGGAGTAGCCTCCAGAGTCATGCCTACTGGAGGAGAACCACCAGTTCAGCCCGTCCAGCCTGCAGAGCCTGATGGTGGAACTTTGGTGGGTCTCATTAGGTCACTATTAGCCTCCCAGGATCGTCGAGGAGATGCCTTGCACCAGGCGGTGGCTGATACGTTGACCAGAGGAGGTCATCAGGGTAATAGCGCGGCCAACAGCTTCAAGCGCTTGAACCCTCCCTTCTTCGACGGCAGTGAAGATGCGATTGCTGTAGATGCATGACTTCAGGACACCGAGGTGATTCTAGAAGCAGCCAGGACTCCAGAGAACGAGAAGGTGGCCGTAGTGCGCCTGCAGTTACTAGATCTTGCCCGCAGTTGGTGGGCAGCGCATGCCGAAGGATTAGTGGCCCCTATTGCCTGGACAGTATTCAGAGAGAGATTACAGACCAAGTATTTTGATGTTGTAGCTCGGTATGATCTACAGACCAGGTTCACCAATCTGAAGCAGATGGGCAGGACGGTCGATGGATATGCGGCCGAGTTCTCCAGGCTTAGTCGGTTTGCTTCTACCTTGGTGGCGACCGAGTTTGATAGAGCCCAGCGGTTCCAGCAGGGACTTCACCTGGAGATTTTGTTGGCGGTGGAGCAGTTTGAGCATCAGACTTTTGATGCAGTATTGAGAGCGTCCCGGAGGCATGAATATACCTCCCAGAGGATCGTGGATAGGACCGGAGGTCGGAAGCGATCCCACGGTCAGATGAATCAGTCATCAGCACCAGCCCCGGCAGCCAGGGCTTTGACCATTGGAGCTCCGAGGCGGGCGGCCTCAGTGACGTCGGTTCAACATTCCACCCCGATGCACCCTCAGCAGCAGAAGCAGAAGCAGTCTTCCGCAGTAGGATGTTCACACTGCGTGAAGCCAGGGCATGTGGTATCAGAGTGTCGCAGAGCACAGGATTTGTGCTTGGTTTGTGGTGCCCTGGACCACAGGGTTGGGAACTGCCCGAACAGGGGGAGTTCATCGGCATTCTCTAGTCCTTCAGTTAGAGGACCAGCACCAGTCCAGCAGCAGCAGCAGCTGTAGTACCCGTTCCCGAGGCCATTGCCGACGCAGGCCCAGGTATTCCAGCAGCAGAGACCGCAGTAGTATGCCCAAGCGCAAGCCCTGATCCAGAGTAGGCAGAAGAATTTTCAGCAGAGGGGACCCGCACCCAGAGGACATGGTCAAGTGCTGGCTCTGACAATGGGAGAAGAAGGAATAGCACCAGGTGAGGTAGTGGCAGGTACTATTCTCATCAACACCTTTCCAGCTTCAGTATTATTTGATTCTGGTGTCTCGCATTTATTTATGTCTGCACGATTCGCGACACGGATAGGATTGGAGCCCGAGTCATTATCAGTAAGGCTCAATATACTTACTGGTAACGGACTTGTGGGAGTAGATAGAGTATTTTCCTCGTGTCGGATCGTAGTTAGCGGTAGAGAGTTCCCCACTAGGTTGATAGAGTTCCCAATGGCCGATTATGATGTGGTCTTAGGGATGGATTGGTTGAGGGACCAGTATGCTAGGATAGACTGCCATATCGGCAGGGTTATTTTTAGCATTCCAGGCAAGCCGGAGTTTTTCTTCTCCCGAGGCGAAGTTGAACCTTCTCCTCCACTGTTGCGGATGGCAATAGCAGCAGTGCAGTTACCTCAGATAGTCGAGGAGTTTCCAGATATTTTTCCCGAAGAGCTTCCAGGGATGCTGCCAGAACGGGAGATCGAGTTCACCATCGACTTGATTCCCGAAACAGTCCCAGTATCAGAGAGAGTCTACAGGATGGCGCCGTCAGAGCTAGAGATATTGTACAAGAAGATTGAAGAACTTAGAACCAAGGGATTCATTCGTGCTAGTGGATCGCCTTGGGGAGCCCCGATGCTTCTTGTGAAAAAGAAGGATGGTACATCCAGATTATGTGTAGATTATCGTACCTTAAACTCAGTGACAATCAAGAACATATACCCTCTCCCGAGGATAGATGACTTATTTGATCAACTCAAGGGGACAGCAGTATTCTCGAAGATCGACTTGCGGTCAGGATATCATCAGATCAGAGTTAGAGAGCAGGACATCTCGAAGACAGCTTTCAGATCTAGGTATGGGCATTGGGAGTTCCTTGTTATGCCCTTTGGAGCAACCAATGCGCCGGCCGTATTCATGGACCTCATGAATCGTATCTACATGCCTTATTTGGATCAGTTCGTGATTGTATTTCTAGACGACATCCTGGTCTATAGCAAGAGTGAGGCGGAGCATGAGCAGCATCTCAGAGTTGTCCTCCAGATTCTCAAAAAGCACCAGTTGTATGCCAAGTTTAGTAAATACGAGTTCTGGCTCGATCGCATTTCGTACTCGGGCCATATCATCACCAGAGGAGGAGTTGAAGTGGATCCCCAAAAGATCGTGGCCATTGAGACATGGCCAGTGCCCAGTACAGTTGTAGAAGTTTGCAGTTTCCTTGGCTTAGCCTGCTACTACCGGCGATTTGTTTCAGATTTTGCTCGAATTTTATCGCCATTGACCCAGTTGACCCGCAAGGATGTGCAGTTTGCTTGGACAGCAGAGTGCCAGGATTCTTTTAAGAAGTTAAAGCGAGGCTTGATGACGGCACCCATTCTCACGCTCCCAGATAGAACCAGAGGATTCTCAGTGTATTATGATGCTTCAGGCAGAGGCTTAGGATGTGTTCTAATGCAGCATCGGAAGATAATAGCTTATGCGTCATGGCAACTTCGTGATCATGAGAGAAATTACCCAACCCATGACTTAGAGTTGGCAGCAGTAGTGTTTGCACTTAAGTTGTGGAGGCACTACTTGTACGGAGATAGGGTAGAGATTTTCACCGACCACAAGAGCCTGAAGTATGTTTTCACCCAGAAAGATCTTAACATGTGTCAGAGGAGGTGGCTGGAGCTACTTGTGGATTATGATGTCAACCTACAGTATCACCCAGGGAAGGCCAACGTCGTTGCAGATGCATTGAGCAGGAGAGCCGGAGTTTATTTTCTAACAGCGCAACCAGAGCTCTTAGCAGATCTTCAGAAGATGAATATAGAAGTTATCCTTCTTACCAGTGTGGCATTGATGGCCAGCATGCAAGTTCAGTCCATTATAGTCGAGAGGATCCGGATGGCGCAGTCAGCAGATTCCAAGCTTCAGCGACTCAGAGCAGAGTGTGAGGCAGGACGAAGACCGGAGTTATGCATTCATGAAGATGGTACACTTAGGCATGGGAAGCGTCTTTGTGTACCCAGTAGAGATATCAGACAGAAGATCATGACAGAGGCTCACAGTTCGTAGTATTCTATTCATCCCGGCGGTACGAAGATATACCGTAATATCCGTCAGCACTTTTGGTGGAATGGCATGAAGAGGAAGATAGCCCGGTTTGTCTCTCGATGTTTGGTTTGTCAACAAGTTAAAGCTGAACATCAGAGGCCAGCTGGACTTCTTCAGCCCTTGCCAATTCCAGAATGGAAGTGGGAGCATATAACCATAGATTTTATGAATGGATTGCCTAGATCCTCGGCTGTCAGAGACGCTATTTGGGTTGTCATAGACAGGCTCACGAATGCGGCTCACTTTCTCCCGTTCAGAGTTGGTCAGTCGACGGCTCAGCTAGCGAAGATGTATCTCCGGCAGATCGTCAGGCTTCACGGTGTACCAGTCAGTATCACCTCGGACAGAGATTCCAGATTTACGTCGCACTTTTGGCGTAGCTTGCAAGAGAGTTTGTGAACTCGCCTCCAGTTCAGCTCAGCTTATCACCCGCAGACAGATGGCCAGTCGGAACGTACGATCTAGACTCTTGAAGATATATTGCGGTCATGTACACTCGACTTCGGTGGTTCGTGGGAAGATCACCTGTACCTGGTAGAGTTCTCGTACAATAACAGTTTCCAGGCCAGTATCCAGATGGCACCGTTCGAGGCACTGGATGGTAGGAAGTGCCGATCCCCGCTAGCATGGGACAATATCGGAAAGAGGCAGATGCTCGGTCCGAAAATGATTGCTCAGACCGTTGAAGTGGTCAGGAGAGTCAGAGATCATCTTCGAGTTGCACAAGATCGCCAGCGTCATTGGACCGATTCTCATCGGCGCCCTCTTAAGTTTTCTGTCGGCGACCATATATTCCTGAGGATTTTGCCTAACCGTGGCATCATTCATTTCAGCGTGCGGGAAAAGCTTAGTCCTAGGTATATAGGGCCGTTCGATATTCTAGAGCGAGTAGGTGATGTATCATATCGTCTCGCTCTTCTACCGTCGCTACGTGAGGTGCATGACGTGTTCCATGTATCCCAACTGCGACTGTATATCCCGGACCCGAGCCACATCCTGGATCATTCGAAATTGGTTATTGGTACCAACCTTTCGTATGAGGAGAGGCCCGTGTCTATATTGGACCGGAGAGAGAAGGTACTCAAGAACAAGACTATTAGTTTAGTCCGTGTTGCTTGGGGTCATCACTCTTTGGGTGAGTCAACGTGGGAGCGTGAGGATGATATCCGATCACGATATCCCAACCTGTTTGACTCGTAAGGTATAATGTCTTCCTTATGCCTTATGCTTTCAATTCCTTGCTTCAATAAATGACTGCATGATAGACTGCTTGTTATAGCTTAAGATTAGTATAGCTTGTTCTTGCCGCTCTAGCCTCTTAATTAAATTTCGAGGACGGAATTCTTTTTAAGGTGGGTAGAGTTGTAATGTTTGTAGTTAGTATTACGTATCTTGGTATACGTATACGTATTCTTGACTCGTATTGCGTATTTCCCTGCATGGTTATTTTCGTATTTTCTTCTTGGTTCGGTTCAACTTGTTGCTGGTTCGGCTTGACTTGATTTTAGGTGGACCGAACCCCCACCTACCACCACCACCCTTATTTATATTTCTCATTCCCTCATTCTCTCTCTTTATTTACTTCTTCTTCTCTACCATTACTTCTTCAACCACCAGGAGAGAGAGAGAGAGCTTAGGCAAGTGCAAACTTGCTTCATGATGGATCTCAAGTTTTATTGATCCATTCTCTTCCTTACTTGATTCTAAGCCTCTTTAGAACTTGACATTTTTGGATTTAATGGATGGATTCTTGTAGATTTAAGTTTGTAACTTTTTGGTTTTCTTGGTTTTGATCTCTAAAACTTAGTTATTTTCGAAAACTAAGGGTTCTATGTTGTAGAGAATTCAATTTCATGCAGTTTTGGCTTTTGTGTCGCTTGATTTCGACTTCGGATGAGTAAGTTATGGCCATTACAAGTTTTCGGAACTTTTATGGCTGAACTTGCTGATTGGGGATGATGACCCCCATGCGCCCGGGAGGCCATGCGCCGGGAGGCCATGCGCTGTGAAGTCTCGGCAACGCATCCCTTAACTCCGAGCGTGTCATGCGCGTAGGTCTCCTACGCGCATGTACTGAAGACGCAACGTGAGCTTTCCATGCGCCAATGGTGCAGGAATCCTATGCGCCGATGGTGCAGGAATCCCATGTGCCGATTGTGCAGGAATCCCACACACCGATGGTACAGGAATCTTACGCGCCGATGGTGCAGGAATTCTATGCGCTGATTGTACAGGAATCCTATGCGCCGATTGTGCAGGAATCCCATGCGCCGATGGTGCAGGAATCCCACGCGCCGATTGTGCAGGAATCCCATGCGCCGGAATTGCTCTATTTTACTGTTTTTGCATGTTTAAGTTGTTTTGTAGCTAGAATCTTGAAAAACTCAAAACATGAATGTTGTAGATCTTTTCCTTGGCTTCAAGAATATGTCACTAGTTATTTTATGCAAGTTTCTCTCATTCATGATAAGGTAAGAATAGAACACGATAATGGCCCACTGTGGCGCACTCTTGACAAACAAACTGACATGATATATCATGACATGCTGTTACGACAGCTAGTCTGACATGACAAGTATGAAAGACCTCGACACCGTGGGCGATTGTGTTTGAACAGATAAACTGGTACTGTCTTGCATCATGTCTAGGATGGGGATCCCTGAGTACCACGGTCAGGGGTACCTACTGAAATTGACTAAGGCTAAATAACTAGAATGATTCAGTAGTCATGAAGAGATTCCCAGCTACAGGCAATCCCGTTATCTGGGCGCATTCAGTGGACTTGTAGCCTACCGACGAGTAGGGCACATTTCCAGCACACAAGTCATGTGGTGCACCCTTCATAAAACAGACATTCGATCCGGATAACCTGGATGGTCTGCAGGACTTGTGGCTGTTGGGATAATCTCATTGTATCTTGATAGTAACTGTAATGACCCGCTCCGCCCTAACGGAACGCCGATTCAAACGGCAAGTGCAACGACTCAAACGAGCCGTCGACCCAAAGAGTTGGCATCGACCTGAAGAAGAATCGGTGCAAGGCTTGCATTGGCCCGTCAAGATGAATCCAGACTTAGACTTTCAAAGGCGCGCTCGTAGTATCGTTCGGCCGATACGAACATCGCTAAGGTGGGTGGCTCCGATGAACCCGTCTTTGCTTAGCCTAGACACATAACAATACGGACACTATTGCTAGAATCGCTAGGCGATAACACCGCGCATGCTAATAAATGACTCAACGCACCTAGCTAAGGGAATAATCCCATCTTGTATGCTGGTATAGAATATGGAAAAGGAATATGGAAAGGTGAGAACTCTCGCACTGCGCTCCACGCTCGTGCTAAGGCACAAGCTTACGTTCAAGTTCCCTATGCGTTCAACAATCAAACAATGAATGGGTTACAACAATGAAACGGAAAGACTATCGACATAGTCGTTCCGAGTAGAGTTTAGCAATATTGAAAGACTATGGGACCGGTGGGTCTCCAAGGCGACTCCCGCACGAGGAGTTGCAAAATGTATGAATGAATGAATGAACGAATAAGTGAATGAATGAATAAATGAATGAAAGAATGAATACGTGAATGAATCGATGAATAAACGGACAAGTGAAAGAAAGAAAAGAAAGAATGAATGAAAGATAAGAAAAGAAAGAATGGTTAGCGACAGGTGTGACGGACACGTACAACGGAGCTCGCTACCCGCGCTGCACGGACGCCAACCTGGTCGATAACGCATTATGGCTAAGGGTTAGCCTAAGGCTCGGAGATAGCCGTTAAGTTAAAATGATAAGATAATACGAAATGGTCGTGGACAAACGGCACGGGCGTTGTGTGGAGTATACCGTGGCCGTGGTAGTGGAAGGATTCTGCGGCACTGGCGTTGTGTGGAGTATACCGTGGCCGGCCTAGGCGGAATCAAAAGCGGGGCTTATGGGCTGCCTAGGTGCGGGCTTGAGCACCGGGAGACGTAAGTGCAGGATATTTCAAGAGACTTAACGGGGTGTACCAGCCATCACCCTACGCTAAGTTGAGAAATACCAAGGGAAAATGTCCAAAATGGCTTGTCATGCCAGCGACCGGTGCATATAGATTAAGTGGACTTTGCTGGTGGCTATCCACGTGCAAGTCCTTGCATTGAAATCAAAGTAGTCTAAGTTAAATGAACAATCGCCTACTGAACGACTTGAAATGTATCACACCAAATGATAATGAATACTTCGTACAATGAGTTAGAGAATACGCCTACGACGCGCTAGAACCTGAGACATGGACACGCCCGTAACATTGAATGTTTACATGAATCTTGTTAAGATGAAATATGTGAATTGTTGACTAACTTGGTTTACTTTGGACAGGGAAGGCCGGAAGATAAGTATGGGCAAGTCGTGCATGTATTTCCATGCGACACTTGAATTCAGCAACACGAGATAGGTATATGTGCCATGAAATTGACCCTAAGGCAAGATTAGAAAGACAATGAATGATAGAGATACACAAAAGTAAATGGAACGTATTTGGTAATGATAGCATTGTGGGCGAGCTAGCCTCCCCACCAGTGTATAACAATGTACTGATAACCCCATAGTCTGCTTGCAGGAAGCAGGAAACGTCGGCGGGTGCGGAGTTTCCCTCGAACGTGCTAAGGCGCGGAGCTATCTCTCGAGCCTTGGAGCGTTGCAAGGAGCTGGAGCACCATATACAGGACATAATGTATTGGAACATCGCCATGAATCATTCCATCTTGTAAGCCACTTGGCACGCCTTTTATGTTTCAGAGAGAGAGAGCTTGAGCGACTTATAATATCGGCCTAGCGCCGATTGTAAACTTCTTGAATATCAATAAAGAGTTCGAATTCGCTGCTACTTGTGTTCATTTACTTTCCGCTGCAATGGGGATACTCTGTGCGACTCTGTGGCCTAGCTCAAATCGACCGTTTCTGGACTTGGCCTTGCACGGGCGCAACCTAGGCCCGTGAGGCATCACGCCTTAGCGAGGACGATCGCTCCTTTGGGAGCGGGGCGTGACAGATTGGTATCAGAGCACGGCTTTACGTCCTTGGACTTCATTCGATTTTTTCAGTTTTGAAAGCTCGGTTGGAAACAAAAGATGGGTACGCTCTCTCTCGTTGTGCCTTGGGATGTTCTATACAATAAGTCTAATATTTTCAAAAGCTCGTACAAGTGCTCGGTTGAACGGGATAGATAGGCAAAGGCCTTTGTGCCGAACAATGTTAAACTTGACTCGATAGAGAACACATGCTAAGTTAACATGTCGCGTACGTGCCTGACTAGTCTTACGTCGACCTAGCAAATGAGCGTGCAAACTCGGAATATAGTCCACACAAGATGGTTATGCGGCACAACTTAGTCCGCGTGTCGCGCACCTCGACTTTTAGGTGCAATCGGGTTGCGAGCGATATCAAGTATCGCTCGATCGAGAACGGAGATATACTTTGAGTGTCTATCGATAGGAATGCTACCGAGTTAACGCTTAGGCGTACCTAAAAGATTGGCTTGGATTTTGAGGATTAGTGCGAACGACTTAGTACGTCGAGGCGACGTGAGCGATTACGCTAGAGATTCGTCGAACGAATCTGAAGGATATCTTAGCGCATGACGCGAACGTGATTGAGGACTAGATTGTATGGCTTGAATCCGAGTGGTGTATGTGATAGGTTCGGAGAAGAATAAGAAAGAGTATCGACGACTAGTCGAGTGGCTCAAACCCTGAGTAGTGTATGGACGTCATAGAAATTGTTCGAACGAGACTAAAGGATTTACGGATAGTACGAGTATGTCGGCAAGCGATGCGACCGCACAAAGCCTTAGAACGTGTCACGCTTAGTTGGTCGTGACTTCGAATGTCCTGAACGAGATGTCGTTCGGACAACTTGTCATTGGGCAACGCGAGTTAGAAAATGGTTTGGAACGATGAAAGAAAATGAATGGTCTTGATCGAGAAAACTTAGAGGATCGCGCGTACGATTTCGGATTGATTCAAATGAATTGTGACTTGAGTTTCGAACAACGATCTTGAAACGAGCTTAAGGAATAACGATCAAACTTGATCTTGAATATCGAGAAAATTGTGGAATATCTAACTCGGACAACAGCATCAACGTACGACTCGAAATTGGTTGCAAAGGAAGATCGTCAGGTTACGCATATCGTCGATGGTATTGAGGCGTATCAAAGATCGATATGCGATAACTCGGGGGTACTCTGACTCGGCGAATGACGATCGTGCAAATATTATTGCTCCGTTGGATGCTATACTTGGGACGTTAAAAATGTGTGTCGAAGAAAAGATAGGCTTGGCTCGAGGATTTTCTAGTTGAACGCATGACGGTCAGACTGTCGAATTGATTTGGCTTGGATGAAAGTGTGAATGCTTGGATTTACTTCGACGATAACCCCAACGTCGACATGCTTGTCTTATGCGAGCGCAACTCCAGCCTCGCACATACGTCGCACCGATTAGGGCGATCACTCCGCGTGAGCGCTGGTATGGTGATTCAAACAGCGGGGGTGATTGAACTAGAATGGCGTGGCAATTTGTGTGCCTCGACTCGTAGTTTGATGCGAAGGTGACTCGAGAATGAATTGTGTGCTTGATGATTAAGTTTGAGGATTGAGTAGGTCCAATCCGCGTATCGAGAATGAATTAGTCTAGACGCAAGCAAGAGTTACGCCCCGATGAGAATGATTATTCCGCGGGAGCATTGCATGGTGATTCATGAACCACCGAGGATAATCGAACTCGCGTGAGATTGGGGCGCAATATATTGTCAAAGCTAGATGAACTCGTGATCGAATACATGAATTGGTTAGAATGGATATATGAAGTATCTCGATTGGGTGATTTGAATGGATTCGAATACACGCAACGAATGCATTGATGCGAATATGTGATCGTGCTCGATGTTTAGAAATCTGAGTGACGCGAGCTTGGGTAGAAAATCCCGTACTACCAACTTTGGTTTGACCCTAGGATTGGGGTCAGTGTTGGCATTATTGTTGGGGAACTATGATTCCAATCCTGACATTGACTTAGCCTCGAAAAGATGGCCTAGCGGATAGGCGAGACGTCTTGTTTCATGAGTTATCAATCGGAAGATTGATCTTGAGGATTGGCATGGATGGATAGCGTGAATCACGAATATAGGAAACCCTGCTCATGAGACTCGGCTGACATGCATATATTTCAGGGACGCCTGAGTATGTGCACGATGCGACTCGAGTGAGAATGACGAATTCTCTATTATACGGCTTGGCTGAATGCATGTATTCTGGGGACGCCTGGAATACGTGCACGATCCAGCCAAGTGATACGTTGAGTACAAACGAGACTTGAGGAATGGATGAGTGTCGAGAACTTGAAATCGTGTTAAAAAGAAAGGAATGATACTAGTACGAGCGTGGCTCGGAATCAAAGAAACGTATAGGCAGAGTGAGCGTGAACGACGACGAGATTAGCCCTAAACAAGTGAATGGTATGGAATCGATATCGTGCAAGTAAAAGTTGGTATAACGAATTGAACCACTGATAGGAAGATATACTCGATGATAGTACAATACGTGGTCTTGAATCAGACGAAAATTACTTAGACTTGGTCGGCCCCGCTAAGGAGAAATCATACTGATTTCGTTGACACAAACGCTTGAGAAGCGAATCGGATCATCTCGATGATCGAGATAAACGAAAGTGAGTTTGCCTCAGCCTACGACCCTCGTATTAGACGAATTTTAACGTGCCTCGTACCACCATTCCAGTCCCATGATACGTCGAAATAGCAACCGAATCGAAGAAACACGATAATTGAATAAGTGCCATCAACTCTAAATGAATGAAAAGCTATTCAATAAAAATTAACCAAAACGTATACAGACACGGAACTTGGAAAGGTATCGAGTATAGTTCGGTGCCATCGAGCGGTAAAGCCATTCGATAGGGATTGTCTAAGAAACACGACGACACGAGTTAAGGAATGGTAGGATGACCTGCAATCAGGAAGTCTCGAGGACGAGACTTATTTTGAGTGGTGTATTATGTAATGACCCGCTCCGCCCTAGCGGAACACCGATTCAAACGGCAAGTGCAACGACTCAAATGAGCCGTCGACCCGAAGAGTTGGCATCGACCTGAAGAAGAATCGGTGCAAGGCTTGCATTGGCCCGTCAAGATGAATCCAGACTTAGACTTTCAAAGGCGCGCTCGGAGTATCGCTCGGCCGATACGAACATCGCTAAGGTGGGTGGCTCCGATGAACCCGTCTTTGCTTAGCCTAGACACATAACAATACGGACACTATTGCTAGAATCGCTAGGCGATAACACCGCGCATGCTAATAAATGACTCAACGCACCTAGCTAAGGGAATAATCCCATCTTGTATGCTGGTATAGAATATGGAAAAAGGAATATGGAAAGGTGAGAACTCTCGCACTGCGCTCCACGCTCGTGCTAAGGCACAAGCTTACGTTCAAGTTTCCTATGCGTTCAACAATCAAACAATGAATGGGTTACAACAATGAAATGGGAAGACTATCGACATAGTCGTTCTTAGTAGAGTTTAGCAATATTGAAAGACTATGGGACCGGTGGGTCGCCAAGGCGACTCCCGCACGAGGAGTTGTAAAATGTATGAATGAATGAATGAACGAATAAGTGAATGAATGAATAAATGAATAAAAGAATGAATACGTGAATGAATCGATGAATAAACGGACAAGTGAAAGAAAGAAAAGAATGAATGAATGAAAGATAAGAAAAGAAAGAATGGTTAGCGACAGGTGTGACGGGCACGTACAACGGGGCTCGCTACCCGCGCTGCACGGACGCCAACCTGGTCGATAACGCATTATGGCTAAGGGTTAGCCTACGGCTCGGAGATAGCCGTTAAGTTAAAATGACAAGATAATACGAAATGGTCGCGGACAAACAGTACGGGCGTTGTGTGGAGTATACCGTGGCCGTGGTAGTGGAAGGATTCTGCGGCACGGGCGTTGTGTGGAGTATACCATGGCCGGCCTAGGCGGAATCAAAAGCGGGGCTTACGGGCTGCTTGGGTGCGGGCTTGGGCACCAGGAGACGTAAGTGCAGGGTATTTCAAGAGACTTAACGGGGTGTACCAGCCATCATCCTACGCTAAGTTGAGAAATACCAAGGGGAAATGTCCGAAATGGCTTGTCATGCCAGCGACCGGTGCATATAGATTAAGTAGACTTTGCTGGTGGCTATCCACGTGCAAGTCCTTGCATTGAAATCAAAGTAGTCTAAGTTAAATGAACAATCGCCTACTGAACGACTTGAAATGTATCACACCAAATGATAATGAATACTTCGTACAATGAGTTAGAGAATACGCCTACGACGCGTTAGAACCTGAGACATGGACACGCCCGTAACATTGAATGTTTACATGAATCATGTTAAGATGAAATATGTGAATTGTTGACTAACTTGGTTTACTTTGGACAGGGAAGGCCGGAAGGTAAGTATGGGTAAGTCGTGCATGTATTTCCATGCGACACTTGAATTCAGCAACACGAGATAGGTATATGTGCCATGAAATTGACCCTAAGGCAAGATTAGAAAGACAATGAATGATAGAGATGCACAAAAGTAAATAGAACGTGTTTGGTAATGATAGCATTGTGGGCGAGCTAGCCTCCCCACCAGTGCATAACAATGTACTGATAACCCCAAAGTCTGCTTGCAGGAAGCAGGAAACGTCGGCGGGTGCGGAGTTTCCCTCGAATGTGCTAAGGCGCGAAGCTATCTCTCGAGCCTTGGAGCGTTGCAAGGAGCTGGAGCACCATATACAGGACATAATGTATTGGAACATCGCCATGAATCATTCCATCTTGTAAGCCACTTGGCACGCCTTTTATGTTTCAGAGAGAGAGAGCTTGAGCGACTTATAATATCGGCCTAGCGCCGCTTGTAAACTTCTTGAATATCAATAAAGAGTTCGAATTCGCTGCTACTTGTGTTCATTTACTTTCCGCTGCAATGGGGACACTCTGTGCGACTCTGTGGCCTAGCTCAAATTGGCCGTTTCTGGACTTGGCCTTGCACGGGCGCAACCTAGGCCCATGCGACATCACGCCTTAGCGAGGACGATCGCTCCTACGGGAGCGGGGCATGACAGATTGGTATCAGAGCACGGTTTACGTCCTTGGACTTCATTCGATTTTCTCAGTTTTGAAAGCTCGATTGGAAACAAAAGATGGGTACGCTCTCTCTCGTTGTGCCTTGGGATGTTCCATACAATAAGTCTAATATTTTCAAAAGCTCGTACAAGTGCTCGGTTGAACGGGATCGATAGGCAAATGCCTTTGTGCCGAACAATGTTAAACTTGACTCGATAGAGAACACATGCTAAGTTAACATGTCGCGTACGTGCCTGACTAGTCTTGCGTCGACCTAACAAATGAGCGTACAAACTCAGAATATAGTCCGCACAAGATGGTTATGCGGCACAACTTAGTCCGCGTGTCGCGCACCTCGACTTTTAGGTGCAATCGGGTTGCGAACGATATCAAGTATCGCTCGATCGAGAACGGAGATATACTTTGAGTGTCTATCGATAGGAATGCTACCGAGTTAATGCTTAGGCGTACCTAAAAGATTAGATTGGATTTTGAGGATTAGTGCGAACAACTTAGTACGTCGAGGCGACGTGAGCGATTACGCTAGAGATTCGTCGAACGAATCTGAAGGATATCTTAGCGCATGACGTGAACGTGATTGAGGACTAGATTGTATGGCTTGAATCCGAGTGGTGTATGTGATAGGTTCGGAGAAGAATAAGAAAGAGTATCGACGACTAGTCGAGTGGCTCGAACCCTGAGTGGTGTATGGACGTCATAGAAATTGTTCGAGCGAGACAAAAGAATTTACGGATAGTACGAGTATGTCGGCAAGCGATGCGATCGCGCAAAGCCTTAGAACGTGTCACGCTTAGTTGGTCGTGACTTCGAATGTCCCGAACGAGATGTCGTTCGGACAACTTGTCATTGGGCAACGCGAGTTAGAAAATGGTTCGGAACGATGAAAGAAAATGAATGGTCTTGATCGAGGAAACTTAGAGGATCGCGCGTACGATTTCGGATTGACTCAAATGAATGTGACTTGAGTTTCGAACATCGATCTTGAAACGAGCTTGAGGAATAACGATCAACTTGATCTTGAATATCGAGAAAATTATGGAATATCCAACTCGGACAACAGCATCAACGCACGACTCGAAATTGGTTGCAAAGGAAGATCGTCAGGTTACGCATATCGTCGATGGTATTGAGGCGTATCAAAGATCGATATGCGATAACTCGGGGGTACTCTGACTCGGCGAATGACGATCGTGCAAATGTTATTGCTCCGTTGGATGCTATACTTGGGATGTTAAAAATGTGTGTCGAGGAAAAGATAGGCTTGGCTCGAGGATTTTCTAGTTGAACGCATGACGGTCAGACTGTTGAATTGATTTGGCTTGGATGAAATATGAATGCTTGGATTTACTTCGACGATAACCCCAACGTCGAC
The DNA here is from genome assembly GCA_029216955.1 of Iris pallida. NCBI lineage: Eukaryota > Viridiplantae > Streptophyta > Magnoliopsida > Asparagales > Iridaceae > Iris > Iris pallida. Next base: position 6,366 of record JANAVB010023728.1, on the reverse strand, counting down.
ATGCTTGTCTTATGCGAGCACAACTCCAGCCTTGCACATGCGTCACGCCGATTAGGGTGATCACTCTGCGTGAGTGCTGGTATGGTGATTCATACAGCGGGGGTGATTGAACTAGAATGGCGTGGCAATTTGTGTGCCTCGACTTGTGGTTTGATGCGAAGGTGACTCGAGAATGAATTGTGTGCTTGATGATTAAGTTTAAGGATTGAGTAGGTCCAATCCGCGTATCGAGAATGAATTAGTCTAGACGCAAGCAAGAGTTACGCCCCGATGAGAATGATTATTCTGCGGGAGCGTTGCATGGTGATTCATGAACCACCGAGGATAATCGAACTCGCGTGAGATTGGGGCACAACATATTGTCAAAGCTAGATGAACTCGTGATCGAATACATGAATTGGTTAGAATGGATATGTGAAGTATGTCGATTGGGTGTTTGAATGGATTCGAATACACGCAACGAATGTATTGATGCGAATATGTGATCGTGCTCGATGTTTAGAAATCTGAGTGACGCGAGCTTGGGTAGAAAATCTCGTACTACCAACTTTGGTTTGACCCTAGGATTGGGGTCAGTGTTGGCATTATTGTTGGGGAACTATGATTCCAATCCTGACATTGACTTAGCCTCGAAAAGATGGCCTAGCGGTTAGACGAGACGTCTTGTTTCATGAGTTATCAATCGAAAGATTGATCTTGAGGACTGGCATGGATGGATAGCGTGAATCACGAATATAGGAAACCCTGCTCACGAGACTCGGTGACATGCATATATTTCAGGGACGCCTGAGTATGTGCACGATGCGACTCGAGTGAGAATGACGAATTCTCTATCATGCGGCTTGGCTGAATACATGTATTCTGGGGACGCCTGGAATGCGTGCACGATCCAGCCAAGTGATACGTTGAGTACAAACGAGACTTGAGGAATGGATGAGTGTCGAGAACTTGAAATCGTGTTAAAAAGAAAGGAATGATACTAGTACGAGCGTGGCTCGGAATCAAAGAAACGTATAGGCAGAGTGAGCGTAAACGACGACGAGATTAGCCCTAAACAAGTGAATGATATGGAATCGATATCGTGCAAGTAAAAGTTGGTATAACGAATTGAACCACTGATAGGAAGATATACTCGATGATAGTACAATACGTGGTCAGACGAAAATTACTTAGACTTGGTCGGCCCCGCTAAGGAGAAATCATACTGATTTCGTTGACACAAACGCTTGAGAAGCGAATCGGGTCGTCTCGATGATCGAGATAAACGAAAGTGAGTTTGCCTCAGCCTACGACCCTCGTATTAGACGAATTTTAACGTGCCTCGTACGACCATTCCAGTCCCATGACACGTCGAAATAGCAACCGAATCGAAGAAGAAATACGACAATTGAATAAGTGCCATCAACTCTAAATGAATAAAAAGCTATTCAATAAAAATTGACCAAAACGTATACAGACACGGAACTTGGAAAGGTATCGAGTATAGTTCGGTGCCATCGAGCGGTAAAGCCATTCGATAGGAATTGTCTAAGAAACACGACGACACGAGTTAAGGAATGGTAGGATGACCTGCAATCAGGAAGTCTCGAAGACGAGACTTATTTTGAGTGGTGTATGTAATGACCCGCTCCGCCCTAGCGAAACACCGATTCAAACGGCAAGTACAATGACTCAAACGAGCCGTCGACCCGAAGAGTTGGCATCGACCTGAAGAAGAATCGGTGCAAGGCTTGCATTGGCCCGTCAAGATGAATCCAGACTTAGACTTTCAAAGGCGCGCTCGGAGTATCGCTCGGCCTATGCGAACATCGCTAAGGTGGGTGGCTCCGATGAACCCGTCTTTGCTTAGCCTAGACACATAACAATACGGACACTATTGCTAGAATCGCTAGGCGATAACACCGCGCATGCTAATAAATGACTCAACGCACCTAGCTAAGGAATAATCCCATCTTGTATGCTGGTATAGAATATGGAAAAAGGAATATGGAAAGGTAAGAACTCTCGCACTGCGCTCCACGCTCGTGCTAAGGCACAAGCTTACGTTCAAGTTCCATATGCGTTCAACAATCAAACAATGAATGGGTTACAACAATGAAACGGGAAGACTATCGACATAGTCGTTCCGAGTAGAGTTTAGCAACATTGAAAGACTATGGGACCGGTGGGTCGCCAAGACGACCCGTACGAGGAGTTGCAAAATGTATGAATGAATGAATGAACGAATAAGTGAATGAATGAATAAACGAATGAAAGAATGAATACGTGAATGAATCGATGAATAAACGGACAAGTGAAAGAAAGAAAGAGAAGAATGAATGAAAGATAAGAAAAGAAAGAATTGTTAGCGACAGGTGTGACGGGCACGTACAACGGGGCTCGCTACCCGCGCTGCACGGACGCCAACCTGGTCGATAACGCATTATGGCTAAGGGTTAGCCTACGGCTCGGAGATAGCCGTTAAGTTAAAATGACAAGATAATACGAAATGGTCGTGGATAAACGGCACGGGCGTTGTGTGGAGTATACCGTGGCCGTGGTAGTGGAAGAATTCTGCGGCACGGGCGTTGTGTGGAGTATACCGTGGCCGGCCTAGGCGGAATCAAAAGCGGGGCTTACGGGCTGCCTGGGTGCGGGTTTGGGCACCGGGAGACGTAAGTGCAGGATATTTCAAGAGACTTAACGGGGTGTACCTGCCATCACCCTACGCTAAGTTAAGAAATACCAAAGGGAAATATCCAAAATGGCTTGTCATGCCAGCGACCGGTACATATAGATTAAGTGGACTTTGCTGGTGGCTATCCACGTGCAAGTCCTTACATTGAAATCAAAGTAGTCTAAGTTAAATGAACAATCGCCTACTGAACGACTTGAAATGTATCACACCAAATGATAATGAATACTTCGTACAATGAGTTAGAGAATACGCCTACGACGCGCTAGAACCTGAGACATGGACACGCCCGTAACATTGAATGTTTACATGAATCATGTTAAGATGAAATATGTGAATTGTTGACTAACTTGGTTTACTTTGGACAGTGAAGGCCGGAAGGTAAGTATGGGTAAGTCGTGCATGTATTTCCATGCGACACTTGAATTCAGCAACACGAGATAGGTATATGTGCCATGAAATTGACCTTAAGGCAAGATTAGAAAGACAATGAATGATAGAGATGCACAAAAGTAAATGGAACGTGTTTGGTAATGATAGCATTGTGGGCGAGCTAGCCTCCCCACCAGTGCATAATAATGTACTGATAACCCACAGTCTGCTTGCAGGAAGCAGGAAACATCGGCGGGTGCGGAGTTTCCCTCGAACGTGCTAAGGCGCGGAGCTATCTCTCGAGCCTTGGAGCGTTGCAAGGAGCTGGAGCACCATATACAGGACATAATGTATTGGAACATCGCCATGATCATTCCGTCTTGTAAGCCACTTGGCACGCCTTTTATGTTTCAGAGAGAGAGAGCTTGAGCGACTTGTAATATCGGCCTAGCGCCGCTTGTAAACTTCTTGAATATCAATAAAGAGTTCGAATTCGCTGCTACTTATGTTCATTTACTTTCCGCTGTAATGGGGACACTCTGTGCGACTCTGTGGTCTAGCTCAAATCAGTCGTTTCTGGACTTGGCCTTGCACGGGCGCAACCTAGGCCCGTGCGGCATCACGCCTTAGCGAGGACGATCGCTCCTACGGGAGCGGGGCGTGACAGTAACTAGGCATGTGATAACCCTAGTTAGTTAAAGTATCAAGCCGTACTTATTACTTGGCCGTGATTTATTGGATGGAGTCCAGCCCAGTCTAGTTTGTCGTGATCTTGTATAAGATTGTATCATGACATGATTTTTGTATCGATAAAAGATGGGATACCAGGTTCTATTCAGATGAAGGGTTACAACCCCGGTCCTTGTTTGGTTTAAGGGTTGTAACTTGGCTATCTGAATAGTTCTATGGTTATCTTATCATATATCGTCCTGCTTACTGTGCCTGGCCTTCACAATAAAATCAGGATTCCAGTTCTGTTCAGACGAAGGATTACAACCCGGTCCTTGTTTGGTTTAAGGGTTGTAACCTGGCTCCGGAGCAGTTCTGTGTCCTCTCTTCGTTTATTGTCTTATTGCAACCCCCATGCCATGTTTGTCATGTTTACCTTACCTTAATACCATGATTATTTATACTGGCCTTAGCAATAAAGATCAGTGGTCCAGTTCTGTTCAGGCGAAGGGTTACAACTCCGGTCGTTGTTTGGTTTAAGGGTTGTAACCTGGCTCCCGGAGCAGTTCGGTGTCCTCTCTTCATTATTGTCTTGTTACCTTATCAATAGTAATTGAGGGGATTCTATTCAGGCGAAGGATTGCAACCCCGGTCCTTGTTTGGTTTAAGGGTTACAGTCTGGCTATTGAATGGTTTCTTCGCGCTCAATATATATTGTTATCTCAGTTATTATCAGTATCTTTTAATTATCTTTACTCCATTTGTGATTTGCTGGTTTAGTTCCTAAGTGAAGCCTCCTTTGTGGTACTTGCTCTTTCTGGGGTCTGACCCAGCTGGTTTTGTATGGCCAGATATCGGAGCAGCTCCAGAGGATCTACCTACCTTCCAGCCAGATGGTGACCACCAGACGTAACCCTGGCAACGAGTGGGTTTCTTTTGTCCTCCCACTTTATTGTAAAATTATTCTTTTGAGGCGTTTAGCCGACGAGCACGTGTTAGCTCGTATTGTACCTTATTTACTGTCTGCCTACTGGCTGTAACATGATTGACAGATCCTAGGGTTGATCATGTATGGCTAAACTCTTGCTAGTCCTGACATTTTGTAACGACTAGCTGATCAGCTAAATATGTAATGTTTGGGACGCCTACTATTGTATATTTGGTGGTCTTACATCTTGTAACATTTACTTACTTGCTTGTGATTGAGACAATAGGCTTGTTCATGACCATAGGAGACTGATGGATTGTAGTTAAACCCTCATGTATCTAGACAGCCGTGACCGTATAGCAAGATGGATTACACTTCAATATACGTAGCTGGCTATGTACGCCCCCGCTCTCAGTATTCTGGTTCTGGTTCTGGGGCGTTACAATTAGTCTCTCAGGGTCAAGAACAAGCCTAGTGTCTTAATCTCAAGCAAATAAGTAAATGTAACAAGATGGTAGATCATCAGACATACAAAGTAAGGCATCCCAAACATTATTATTCAGATGATCATGAAGCTCGTCATACAAAATACGAAGACTAGCAAGAGTTTAAGTCATACATGATCAACCCTAGGATTTGTCAATCATGTTACAGTCCTTAGGCAGACAGGAATGTAAATTCAACATAAGTTAACACTTGCTCGGCGGCTAAATGCCTCAAAAGAATAATTTACAATTAGAGTGGGAGAGCAAATAAAACCCACTCGTTGCCAGGGTTGCGCCTAGTATTCACCATCTGACTGGAAGGCTGAAAGATCCTCGGGTGCTACTCCAAAATATGGCCATACAAAACCAGCTGGGTCAGACCCCAGAAAGAGCAAGTGCCACAAGGGAGGCTCCACTTAGAACTAAAACCAGCATATTAGCACATAAGGACATAAATAAAATAACAAAAGACATGAGTTAGGAAAAACAGGGTGATAAACGATAAGATAACTAAAGGACTATTTCGATAACCAAGTTACAACCCGTAAACCAAACAAAGACCGGGCTTGTAACCCTTCACCTGAACAGAACTTAGTCTCTAACCAATTATCGATAAAGTAAAGCATACACAAGCATGTCCTGAGATAGCCATGTATGGATCTAGGCAAGATTAGACAAGACTCCATCCATCAATCACGGCCAAGCAATGAGTACGGCTTGATACTTTAACTAACTAGGGTTATCACAAGCCTAGTTACTAACAAGATGCATCGAGATGTTCCAACAGCCACAAGCCCTGCAGTCTTAATCCAGGTTATCCGGTCACAAGTTGAGAGAGTTGGATTAGGTGACTTAGAGGTGCAACACATGACAGTGTGCTAAAAATGTGCCCTACTCGACGGCAGGCTACAAGTCAATTAGAGCGCCCAGATAACGGGACTGCCTGTAGCTGGAAAACCTCTTCATGGACTACTTGATCAATCTAGTCATTATCCTAGTCAGATTCAGTACAAATCCCTGACCGTAGAAATCAGGAAATAATATCCTAGACATGATACAAGACGAGAATGTAGTTTATACAAGCACAAACACCCACGGTATCAAGGCTAGAGTTACTTAGCAAGTCAAGATAGTCGTCGCAACAACATATTAAGATATCATATTAGGTTACTTTATCAAGTCAAGAGTGCGTCACAACGGACCACCATCAGAAGTTACCATGTCAAGTTACTTGTCAA
>JANAVB010023727.1:0-41314 GCA_029216955.1 Iris pallida | reverse complement strand
GACTAACTTAACTATCTCTACAGTCTGCGTGATCATCTCTGGTCCCAACAACTTCCGTTCTCCGACGTCGTCCTATGCCAAAAGGGACCTGCACTTCCTTCCGTACAATGCTTCGAACGGGCCTCTGAATGCTAGCCTGATAGCTGTTGTTATAGGCTACTAGATGAAGGTGATCCTCCCAAGATCCGCCAAAATCTAAGGTACACGCCCGTAGCATATCTTCTAATGTCTGAATGGTTCTTTCTGATTGCCCGTCGGTTTGTGGATGATAAGCAGTACTAAATCTTAACTTGGTTCCCAAACTTTGGTGTAAGCTCCGCCAAAAATGGGAAGTAAACCGCATATCCCGATCTGATACTATACTAACTGGAACACCGTACTGCCTTACTATCTGCTTCATGTATATTTCTGCTAACTGCTCAGTAGTCTGTCCAACTCGGAAGGGAAGGAAATGAGCGACCTTCGTGAGTCGATCTACTATAACCCAGACTGCATTCTTGCCAGTCGGAGATCTAGGTAAACCAGTCACAAAATCCATCATGATGTGCTCCCATTTCTATTCTGGGATAGGAAGTGGCTGTAGCAATCCTGCTGGTCTCTGCTGCTCGGCTTTCACCTGCTGACATACCAGACACTTGGATACAAATCTTGCTATCTCTCTTTTCATGCCATTCCACCAAAAGTACTGCCTGATATCTCGATACATCTTCATTCCTCCTGGATAAATGGAGTAAATAGAACTATGAGCTTTGGACATAACTTCTTGCCGAAGGTCTCCACTCGGTACACAGAGTCTGTTTTCAAACCTGAGCGTACCATCTTCATGAATCACTAACTCCTTCCTACGGCCTGATTCACACTCCGACCGCAACTTCTGAATCTGTGGATCTCCTGCTTGTGCTGTCCTTATCCTCTCTACTAAGGTTGACTGAATCTGCATACTGGTTATTCTTCCTATATCCCTTGGCAAAACTACTTCGATTCCCATACTCTGAAGGTCTTCTAGAATATGCTTCTGCGAGGTCAAGATAAAGGCACTGTCTCTCCTACTCAGTGTATCTGCAACTATATTCGTCTTGCCTGGATGATACTGAAGGTTTAAGTCAAAATCCTTCAGCAGTTCTAACCATCTTCTTTGCCTTATGTTCAAATCTCGCTGCGTGAATACGTATTTCAAACTCTTATGATCAGTATAGATCTCTACCCGATCTCCGTATAAATAATGCCTCTACAACTTGAGTGAAAACACCACAGCTGCTAACTCCAAGTCGTGAGTCGGGTAATTCTTCTCATGGTCTCGAAGCTGCCGAGACGCATATGCTATCACCTTTCCATGCTGCATCAATACACATCTAAGACCCTTCCCTGATGCGTCACAATATACTGTAAAGCCTTCCGCTCCTACTGGAAGCGTCAAGATCGGGGCTGAGATCAATCTCTTCTTCAATTCTTCAAATGATGCCTGACAGCTAGCTGACCAAACAAACTCTACGTCCTTGTGCGTCAAACGCGTTAAGGGCACAGAGATCCTGGCAAAGTCCGCCACGAACCTTCTGTAGTAACCAGCTAATCCTAAAAAACTCCGCACTTCTGCAACCGTTTTCGGGACTGGCCAATGCTCTACGGCCTCAATCTTCTTCGGATCCACTGACACTCCTGCCCCAGAAATTACATACCCCAGGAACGAAATGTGATTTAACCAGAATTCACACTTGTCAAGCTTCGCATAAAGTTGATGCTCCCTCAATGTCTGTAAGACAGTCCTAAGATGTTTCTCATGCTCCTCTTCACTGCTAGAATAGACAAGAATGTCATCTATGAACACCACCACAAATTTATCCAAGTACGGCAGAAAGAGTGCGGTTCATTAAATCCATGAATACTGCGGGGGCGTTGGTTAATCCAAAGGGCATTACTAAAAACTCATAATGCCCATATCTAGATCTGAATGCTGTCTTCTGTATGTCTTGCTCCCGGACTCTTACTTGATAGTATCCTGACCTAAGATCGATCTTGGAAAAGATGCTGGCCTTGCTCAACTGGTCAAACAGGTCATCAATCCTTGGTAGTGGGTACTTATTCTTCACTGTTACTGCATTCAGCTTGCGGTAGTCGATGCACATCCTCGTCGACCCATCCTTCTTGGGAACTAGAATTACTGGCGCGGCCCAGGGCGATTTACTGTCTCGGATGAATCCCTTAGACTTCAACTCTTCTTCATGTTGATACAACTTATCCTGTTCTGACGGCGACATTCTGTAAACTCTGTCTGCAATAGGCCTCGTTCCAGGATTCAACTCAATGCTAAATTCTACCTCTCTGACTGGGGGTATCCCTGGGAGCTCATCAGGGAAGACGTCGAGAAAATCTTCGACCACTCTCGGAATCTGTCCTGGCTCTGACACTGCTGCTGAGATGACGCCTCCGGCCTGATTCTTCGAGGTTCGAGTAAAGATGAACTGCTTCATCCCAGGAATACTGAATATGACCCTTCCTCCTCTACAATCAATTGTCGTATGACTGTCTCTCAACCAGTCCATGCCAAGAATGACATCAAAATTCTCCATAGAGAATTCAATCAATGCGGGCAGTAAATGCCCACACACCTCCACCGGACATGAAAAGCGCACTCTGCTAACTTCTACGAGCCCATTGCCGGTGAGTATATCCATCCTCTCCGGCAATGCATCAAACTCTAATCCAATCCGTGTAGCATATTGTGCAGAGATGAATGAATGAGTAGCACCTGAATCAAATAATGCTACAGCGGAAAATGAGGTGACGAGAATTTTACCTGCCACCACGTCACTAGACGCTAGAGCCTCTCCCAAGGATAATGTGAGAGCCTGGTCCCGCGGAGCCCCTTGTTGCGGCCTTCCTCGACCATGCTGTTGCTGCCTCTGAGGGCCTTCGGCTTCCTGTACCTAGCAGAACATCTGAGCCTACGTTGGTAAACGCTGGGCTAGGGGCCTTACTGCTAATACTAGCCCTCCACTCGGGGTTACCACCGGAGCTGGCAATGCTGGGAACTGCTGAGCTGGCCCTCCTGGCCTCTGCATCATAGGACAAGTGGAAATACGATGGTCTGCACGACCACACCTCAAACATAAGCCATTCGCTGACCGGCACACCTCCCTCGTGTGCCCTGTCTTCCCACAGAATGTACAGCCCTGGGGTGCTCCCTGACGCTGTTGTTGGTTCCTCGTGCTGATGCCAAACTGGTGCTGTAGTAGTTGACATGGCCGTCCTCCGTGGTGCTCCTGCATCATGAATACGTACACCGGGTGCTGGTGCCGACGTTCGCTGTACTGCTCCTCCTCCAACCTGGGAAAGAGATCTCTTCTGACCTCCTATCCTCGATGCCAACCTCTGCTGGGTAAGCTCGTGCCTCCGAGCGGCCGTCAAAACAGCGTCAAACGTCTGGTAGTCGTGTCCTTCCACAAGCTGTAATAGTTTCAAATGAAGTCCCTGCTGAAACCTCATAGCTTTCTCTGGCTCCGTTGCCACCATTGCTGGTACGAAATGGCATAATCTGCAGAACTCTGCTGCATACCCATCTACGGTCTTGCCTGCTTGCTTGAGACTGATAAACTTCTGCTGGAGCTCATATCGAGCTACTACGCCAAAATACTTGGCCTTGAATCTGTCACTGAAGGTGGTCCAATGAACAGGGCGTCTTGTACCAACTTCTTCTGATGCCCACCAGTCGCGGGCAAGATCCTGAAGTACCAGTTTGACTTGATCAACCTTCTCATCATCTGGAACCTTGGCTGCCACAAGAATGGCTTTAATGTCTTGAATCCATGCATCCGCAGTAATGGCATCCTCCGTGCCATCAAAATACCTCGGATTCAAGCGACGGAACCTTCCTGATGCTCCCGAGTCAACCCCGACACTCCTCTCAAGAGCTAACTGAATCCCCTGGTTCAGCAACACGTTCTGCTCCTGCTGCCGAGTCTGTTGCTGTTGGTTAGTGACAAGAAACCCCCGGATGATCTCCAGGAGTGCTACGGCATCTGGTACTGCCGTCGCTGCTGGAGCTGTAGGACTTTCAACAACCTGCGGCTGTACTGCCTCTGGTTCCATTTCTGCTCGTGCTTGCACTGGAGAAGGTTCTCTCCCCTGTTGCTGCCCAGTCGAGCCATGCTCTTGCTGTTCTTCCTCATGGGCCTCACCCGCTATTGAGAATGAAGCACCCCTATAGAGAAAGATATAAGATTATCAAGTCCGGACGAGGAAGATTTCGAGGATGCAAGTCAGGTTAGAGATCAAGACAAGGACAGAGAATTCGAAACAGAATTTCAAGGGGAACAAGTTTTGATTGAGACTCCTAATAATTTGCAATACCCCACAAGTCTGAAAATCAGACCTGCGTGGGCCACCACTAAAACCTTGTCACGCCCCAGTACCGAAATACGGAGACGGACTAGGCCAGCTACTCCATATGAGGTACGTAACGTCATACGACGATCGTGGCTGTCGAGAGACGAGGGAGTACATGCTACAATCAAGTCTCCTATGGTCCCACAGAGTTCTATGTCTCAATTAATCAAGTCAAATCAGCAATTAAATGAACATTAAAGATAAAGCAGTAAGGCGTCCCCAACGCTTCATCAAAATGGTCATGAGAGACTAGCCTTATAATTTAGCTATCTCAAAGAGTCAGAAGTACAAAATTATACACAACTGCAGTCTGTTTAATTACAATTATGTACTGACATAAAATATCAAGTAATCCGGCTAACAGGTGCCGGTGGCTAAACGCCGCAAAAGTATAAGCAGGAGTGGTGAAGAAGAAACCCACTCGAGTCCCCGAACCGCCATGCTCCTAGTATGCACCATGGATGTCAGGGAGGAAGATCGTGTCCTCTGGCTCTGCTACGAGATCTGGCCAAACAAAACCAGCGGGGTCAGCCCCGAATAGCAAGTACCGCCAAAGAGGCACAAGAGTTAAGATTAAAACCCAGCTAATAGAATGACTGATAGTAGTAATACTTATGCTACTAATATAGGGTGGCACAACATCTTCGAACCCATATGGCACCCTTACAACCAAACAAGGACAAAAGGTGCCGCATGGAGTCGGGACGTGTCGTACTCTATAACTTTTACATAAGTTAAAAGGTATAAACAATAAAATCTCCTGATCGTGACTTTGGTCGATAGTCTATCGCAACACAATAACCAACCCAACAATCAAACAAGAACATGGGTTGGATCATGTACCATGATAGACCATGTTCCTCAGTCATTCACAGAAGTAGCACTTCACAACCAGAATAAGTCTTCCGTTCATAACTTCGGTCCACAGCCTGTCATAGTACGATAACCAACCCAACAATCAAACAAGAATATGGGTTGGATCACGTACCACAACAGTCTGCTTCCCTCGGTTATTCGCGAAAGGTAATAGGATACAAGCAAGTCATTTTTACGGCCAATCAAGTCTACGAGTTTCTAGTGGGACGAGGTTATCCTCGCGTCATGTTATTAGAAAATCCTCAGATCGTATCTTTCCAGCAAGGCTAGCCAACCCAGGGGTTCGCGTAGACAGGTGTTATTGAGCACAGGTCCCTCGTAAGGCCATCTTGCCAAAACATGTAATATAGCATGAATTAATCGGATACAGTCATCCCCTCGTTGCGGATGACACAGTATCCGTGGAGACCAGCCGGCACGTCAAGATAATATCTCAAGGCGGCTGGTGTAACACGATCTCGGGATTCTGCCCTCCCCATGCATCTAGTATATTTAGTTGCCTAGTTTAACCCTAGGTGAAATCTTGGACTCTCATGCTGTGGCCTGTATGATTATCCTCCTAAAGTCGTACTTTAGTACGAGTACCCTAAAGAGGATCCATGTCAATCAGTATGTCAACATGTGCTACCCTCCTTAGTGTAATGCATCATTGCAAATACGCCACGTGGAGTTACGAGTCTTTTGTCGAGCATGAACAAGAACTGGGACTTTCAGGTACAGGTATCGGGTAGGAACACTTTGTTCTCCGGGGTCACATTAGTGCTCATATCATGGGCATATAATATCTAATAAAATATCAAAAGCTTACGCACAAAAGCACGCACGCTCATGGGGAGCTGCGTGCGTGAAAGTCACGCAGACTCACTCACGACAGCGTGCGTGAAAAGTCACACAGGCTCAAGGGGGACAGCGTGAAAAAGTCACGCAGGCTCAAGGGAAGAGCTGCGTGAAAAGTCACGCAAGCTCAAGGGGGAGAGCTGCGTGAAAAGTCACGCACGCTCAAGGGAGAGTGCTGCGTGAAAAGTCACGCAGACTCAAGGGAGAGTGCTGCGTGAAAAGTCACGCAGACTCAAGGGAGAGTGCTGCGTGAAAAGTCACGCAGACTCAAGGGAGACACGCTTCCAACAGGAAGCGTGCTCAAACAGGAGCACACTGCTCACTGTCTCCTCTAGACAGCAAGAATACCATGGTTAATCCCCAAACTTTAAAACATCACAACTTGGCCATCCGAACTCCAAATCCGGATTTTCAAAGTTCCATCTTGGGTGAAATGGAATTCTCTTCCACATGGAAGCATCAAAACCCACAAAACTTCAAAGAAAATAGATCAAACTAAGGAAATCTGAAAATGATTAAAACTTAGATCTACAAAAATCAAAGCTTCAAAATGGAAATTTCCAAGTTCTAAACTCGTATAGATTGAGGAGAAGAACAGGTTTTGGCAAATAATTTTGTAAGAAATCATTAACAAAATTTTGGATCCTTCTCTTGAGCAAGTTGGTACTTGCCTTGGTTGGTGGAGGAAGTAAATGAGAAGAAGTAAATGAGAGGAGAGAGAAGAAGATGAGTTATTATATAGAATTCTTGGACCCATGGGTTCATGATGAACCAAAGGGTTCATGATGACCCATTGGTGAACCATGAATAGGTTATCCAAATGAGCCAAAACTGTAGGCCCAAATGCAGAAAATAAATTAGAAAATAATATTTGTCGAATATTTTTAGAAAATGCATGAAGGAATACAGCATAATAAATATAGTATAAATTTAAGGTAAATATAATTTATCGTTTACGTATTAAAATACATATTCCAGGATTGGGGAGTGACAGGTGTGTGACAACTTTTTATCCTTAAAATAAAAAAAAATATTGCCTGTGATTAGACGATAAACCGTCAGTATATAGTCGGGAGTCCGTTGCTAGTAGCGACGGACTTAATCCGTCGCTAATAGGCCATCGCTAAAGCGATGATTTTGGTAGTGGACGTACCCGGGGTTTTTGATATATATGTATATACATTATTTTCTATTGTAAAAATTTTCGGGACAACAAATACAAAGGAGATTCTGCCAAAATTTTTAATAATTTTGAGAGAGAGCCAAATTTAGAAACTTCCAGAATTAGGTAAACCTAATTGAATAGTCTACGTTTATATCCAGCTTCCTTGTCAACAAGATATTACCATATGGCGTGTTGTCTTTGACACACGAGATGGTAAAATAAGTTGAATGATTCCTTGCCAACAATTATTACCATATGGCGTGTTGTTTTTGACACACGAGATGGTAAAATAAGTTGAATGATTCCTTGCCAACAATTACTACCATATGTCATGCTGTTTCGACACACGAGATGGTAATAAGTTAGATAATCTCCTGCCAACAAGAGATTACCATATGGCATATTGTCTTTGACATACGAGATGGTAATCAAGTTGGAACCGAATATTAGACCTAGGAGTCAATAGACTATTGTATGTGTTTGTAGTTGCATCATGGGGTGGGAGAGAACAACTAGATCACATCTATCAAAATTCCTGTAATATAATAACAACAGTAAAAGCTGATCAGTAGTCCCGCATCTGTAAGGCCTTGTGATGTCGGGGGTGAGGCCTAGCTCACCAACATAGAATAGTCCAGTAAATTCCAGGAATAAAATTAGAATTTAAAAAGTTAATGCATACAAGTTTCCCACAAGATGTGGGGGGTCGGATATAAGGCACCGTATCCAATTCAGACACCACCTGATCCCGGGTAAATGTAATTATTGTCGAAAAAATAGAGAATGATCGTGATCCAAATGTGTTCTCTAAACTGCATCATCATATAGGAAACTTGACTATGATTGTGGTAGTGAATTTAGGTTGTTGTGATTGTGACGGTAGTCGTTATTTATGAATTATTAGGATTTAGTCGTAAGACGAACACTAAAAATTCACAAGAACGAGATCTAGTCAGAGTCATATTTTAAGTTAACGTTATAATCCCTTTGAATTAATTTCTCAAATTCTTTACTTTAGAATTCCGAGAATCCGATCATCTCATCGATTCTCAATTTACTTATTTTATTTTCTCGTCTTTGACTGAGGGCTTGCATGTCATTTGACGACCTAGTATTGTTCACTAGATTTGTAGACCAAGGACCTGCTATTGTACATTAGAGAGAAACTGGAGAACAAGAACGAGATAGGACGAATGGAGGTAATTATATTGAAAACAGATCTTCTCATAATCAATTCAGGTATATAAATATATAATTATATTGGGTTAATAGTTGTATTGGGTAGAATATTCCATCTCAAATTTATAGTTTCAGAATGTCCTTTGAATAATATTAATTTATTTTGCAAGGATGACCTAAAATAACCTATCCTAGAACCTTACGGGCGACAATCACGAATATGGGTACTAGAGTATTCGTATGTCGCGTAGCCTGGGGATGTTGTTACGTACCCGGCTCATCGTATTCTGGAAGCGGGGCGTGACACGTCTTTTTAGTGGTGGCCCCATGCAGGTCACGAAAAATAGGAAAACTAGGATAGGATGCTGGTCTCGAAAATTAAAAAACCTTGGATAGGATGTAGGTCTAGATTTCAAGGAACCTATATAGGTTGAGCTATATACCCTAAGATATACTCTTAGAAGAAGTCTACTTATCCATAGACTATGTTTCATTCCGATTTCCATATAGATCCTTGCCTAATGGATTTTCTATAATTATTCCATATAGTTAAGAATCCTAACCTAAGACTGTCATTAAGGGTGTAGATGATATTGAGAAGTCTTGGGCAGTATAAAGTTAGATATGACTCGAAATTTAGGTTAAGTAATCAATTGATAATTAGACAAGTATTCTTAATAGAGTACCTTGGTGAAGGAGCTAGAGAATTCCTTAAGAATTTTGTACTGGGTATCCTTAGTAAATCTGGAGATCGAATTTATGTAGAACTATAAATAGTTAGAAATAGTAAAGGAAGTAAGGACTACCCAGACCAGTAATGACCTAATACTTTATTTAGAGTGAGTGTAGTAAGTTTTCTAGGATTAACATATATACAAATATACTTTGGAAGAACTATCAGGTAAGTTAGTACTAGTAATATCTTGCTTAAGGCACATGCATCAAATATGTTATATATAATATTGTATATTGATGGCTAACTGAGTGTAACTCCTCGGTATCTTGATTTTACCAATTCTTAAATCCTGATTCATTTCCCTACTTTGTCAAATTTTCTATATTCATTTTTCACTAAATTCCAACTTTCTTGTAATTCCTTAATCTTCTTGTTTCATCCATATTTCATGCACGTAGAATCTTGAAATATATTCTCATCTCTCTGTCCAATTTTATTTTCAATAGTATCCCTGATTTTTGGAAATCGTCCTTCATCTAAATACTAATGTATGCATTATTTATTGATTGTTTATTGGATTTTTCCGTGAAGCATTATTTGATTTGATTATCTGTAATTGAATTTCATGTGAAAGAATATTTAATTATTTATTATGTCAAGAATCCGAAAATCCTTCAATTGAATCGTGAAATGAAAAGTTGTTACGGCCATTCAGACTGGCCATCCAAGATTGGCGAGGCACATATTCTCGAAACATGGTTCAGGAATTTAATATAATTTCGGGTATCAAGACATAATTTTTTCGTGATGAATTTTGAAATTTGATATTCATATTTTGATTTTGTTTTACTACCGTTTGGATTTGAAAACCCATGTCCTAAATAATTTAAAATGATATTCGATATTTTGATAATATAGATATATGGGATTTCTTACTAATTTTGTTAAAAGATTTTATATTATGATATTATATAGTACTTTGGTACTTAGATAAAGGATTAAAAAAAAAACTTAAGTTCTGTTCTTGAGTATCTTTTGAATTACCAAGGATACCCTAACCTGTAAGTCTACTTCACAATCATAATTTTTACTCATTTATTGATATCAAGGAAGATGTAGCAAATTCGAATAGTGAAATAGAATCTTGATTGCAGCCATATGCGCAATGGCGAGGCACAGATTACTTATCACGTCAATAAAATGAGAAATGAGGAATATGATTTTGATTATGTAGAACACACACGATTATGATATCTGACAATTTTAATTGACTAGATGGAATTTCAAGAATCTTGATAATTTTAAATATCTTTGAATTGTCCTTATTTTTGTAAAGATTTTGCTAAATATGTTTCAAAATATTTCATTTAATAATGAAATAGATTTTACTCCATCTCCGTAAGGTGGGTAGAATTTTGTTTTCTCTATAATTATTTTATTTTTGAAACAAAACTTTTCTTAAAAATTTTTAAATTTCGAGGACAAAATTTTGTAAGGTGGATAGAGCGTAATAGCCACCTAATAAAATAATACTTTTATTGTTTTCTTCTCTATATTATATTCGTTAATTTTTTAATAATTATTTATCATTAAATTTATATCATTTTCAATTAAACTAATTTTCTTTTCTAAATTAATTTTTTGCGTATAGGCCCTTGTAAATATTTGTACATTGCAAATTAACCATGACACCTCAACCCCACTTGTCCCTATGCATGAAAAACAAGGGTATTTAAGAAATTTCACATGAAGACATGTGTCATCATGCATTGGTTTAAATTAGTTGTTTAAAAAAAGGAAAAGGAAAAAAATATTTAGAGAAAGATAGAGGGGCGGCCCCCATCACCCGACCGCCCCTCTCCCTCACTCTCTCGGTCCCTCCTTTCTCCCTCTTCATCTCTCTCACACTCTTTCTCCCTCTCGGTCCTCTCTCTATTTCTCTCTCGGCTCACACTCTCTTCACCTCTTATTCTCTCCATCTTTCTTTCACTCCCTCTTACCCGGACCCGTGCCCCCGGCCACCTACGGCGTGTGCCACCGGGAGGCCACTACCGCTCGGCACCCTCCTGGCCGTCTCCATCACCACCTCCAACTTCACCACCATCATCATCTTCATCCCCATCACCAAAAATCCAAACCCCCTGTCACGCCCCGCTCCCGTAGGAGCGATCGTCCTCGCTCAGGCGTGATGTCGCACGAGCCTAGATTGCGCTCGTACAAGGCGGATTCCATAACGGCCGATTACAGCGGCTGCGATGAGGTCGTCGCACAGAAGTCCCATGCAGAGACATTAAATATGCCAGCAAAAATTTATAACAAAACACAAGTTATTCAAAAGATGCATTTTATTGATATTGAAACAAGGATTACAATAGGACGCAAGGCCAAGATTACAAGTCACTCGAGCCCACTCATCTCACATTACAAGTCACTCAGCTCTCTCTCTCATCTCTCAATACAAGTCTTGAACCAGCGGATGCTTTGGAAGGCGACGTCCATACATTATATTCCGTATAAGTTCAGACTCCATGCGGCCGCACGCCTCAAATTCTAAGGAACTCTGTGTCTCGACGCATCCAAGCGAGCTCTGTGCTACGAGCTTCTACCTGTGCCTGCACATGAAAACTGTGTGGATGTCAGTACTCAACTGTACTGGTAGAATGAGCTCCTCGCCCACCCATGCAAAACCGACACGTTCATTTACTTTGTGTAACATAACCCTTTTTATTGTCTTTCTACTCTTGCCTTAGGATCAGTTTTAGGACCGACACCTTGGCCTATTTTGTATCTCCAGACCATCCCGTGCTTGCAACAACAATGTTAACTCATACTTTGCCTCTAGACCCTTCTCGTTCCCACAACGTTAACCTATCAAGTCGTGCTTGCCCTTCGGCCCAAAATCAGAGATGCAACTACTCGATAAGACTCAATTTCCATGTGACCGTACTACACACCCATATTGAGCTCGTGCCTCGCGATTCAGTGAGACTAAACCACATTGTCGCCTCGCGGCCCTTGCTACTTTGATCACCAACTGACCCAATCGAGACTTGTGAACTTAGTGTCACTTAACCAACTTTGCCTTACGACAATTCCTGACTTAAACTCGAACGACTCAAACCCAACATATGTAACTCTATCCAACAACTTAAGACTCGATGCCACATCTCGTGCCGAAACACAGTGCCTACATTATAGCCAAATCTTAGTCCCAAACATTGTCTTCTGACTGTATACACATTCAACTTGACTCAATCCAAAGGCACACACGCGGATTGCCGCCCTTGCCGACACATCTATATGAAAGGTCACTAGCATAACAAGTTACCTGGATGTATAGTTTTGTTAATCGGGGTCCTTTTGACGCGAGTAACGAGCACCGTGGAAAGTCCCCGCTTAACCTGTGCTAAAACTTTATGCACGACTATACCTTATTTCCTCCTAGGCCGAGTCGGTATCGTGGCCTCGGATAGTCGTTCGAAAAAACTTCTTACTTGTCGACAAGTTGTCCATGACCATGCAAGACTCGACTCGAACTGATGTCTCACACAGTCATTCTTCTCCTATTGTTACCATCCCTTCAAGACCAAGCTCAAGGCTTCTAACATTTGAGATCCCTCGACGACCAACGGTCGTGAGCCTTTCCCCCTGTTGCTCTATCCTTATTACTAAACTCAAGAATGCCTATTGAAAGCCCTTTTTCCAAACTCATTTTAAATCAACCGTGGCTCGTGCCTTAGAAACACTAAGTCCATGACATCGTACCTTAAACCAACTTGAACTCTATACGACACCACCACCCAAGTCATACTCTATATGACGGGCCTTGAGACCATAAGACTATGTGGTTATATCCAGCCGTAGAATTCATAGGACCGTGCTTACTACTACTCCGATAGCCTAACATAACTTGCCTAACTTAACTTTGCAATAACTTGACGAGCAAAGGCTGCGTCAAGGTTTGCCTTGATGGAACGTGCCGTACACATGTTCGGCTTGAACAAACAAGTTATTTGGTTGCCTAGACTTATGCCACAAGTTGTGTAATGCAGCTTAACTAATAGGGCAGGCAAAGGCTATGCCCAGACTTGGGCGATAGGATAGTGCATGCTTTATGAAGCATTTATGCGGACGACGCCTATGACTTAGGCTAACTCTTATCTTTGTGGAGAATATCAATTTTTTTTCTCCCAAGCCACGGGACGAAGGATCGAGTGTCATTTTCAAAGCACGTCGTACACCAACTCTAAGCCGACCGTTGGACCTTTCTATATTCTAACTCTATTCGATCCGTCAGGATTATTCTCTTATCTATGTGGATTCGTCTCTTTTATTATCAATCCTACTTGTGCAGGTTAAAAACATTCGATTTATTATGTGAAGGCTAAGATGAGGCAAGTTCACTGAACCTACCCCACCTGAGCGAGAAGTCACCTCGACTGAGCGGGCCTTCGAGTAGCCGTTGTAAGGCTAAGTCCGAATGCCGTTAACGTTTCGATTCCTCTGATTGACTGAACGGAATGGGGCACTACAACATACACCACTCAGAAAAAGTTTCGTCCTCGAAACTAACTGAGGGCACTTATCGACTTATCACTTTATTCAACATCCTATATTTTTTTGCACCCATTTCTCTTATGCATTTCTCAAATCCGAGCGACGGTCGTGCTGCCCACAATCTTTTCTTTAAAACTTACGATCTTAAAATCCTCGACACTTTTCTATTCCTCAAGTCTCACTTGATTCAACGTGTATCATTTAGTTGGATCGTGCACATATTTTATGCGTCCCTAAAATACATGTATTTCAGCCAAGCCTTATGATAGAGAATCCGTCATCACCACTCGAGTCGGATCGTGCGTATATTCGAGCGTCCTCGATATACGCACATGTCAACCGAGCATCGTGAGTGGTGCCTCCACAATTCATATCTCTTTGCTCCGGGACGTCTGCCTAACCGCTAGGCTATGTCTTTAGGCTAAAGTCATCCGTCAGTATTGGAATCATAGTTCCCAAACAACAATATCAACACTGACCCCATCTTAAGGTCAAACCAAGTTGATTGTACGGGGTTTTCTACAAGGCTCACATCACTCCGATTTTTAAACTCCGAACGTAGGTTTCCTACACACATCCCTACATTCATCGCATGAGGTCCGAGTTATTCAGCAAAGCCATCCTATCGTAAGTTCACTCAACCAAATCTTCGATACATCAATATCGCTTAACCAACAAGCCATTTCGCATAGTCTATCTCTTCGAACACGTTCGACATAATCCGCCTATCAATCCTTCCAAATCAAACATGCTATGACACAATTCATCGCTAAACCATAATTCACATTTCATACTCCCTAAGTCATTTATCCTAATTCATGAAATCGATAACAAGGTCGTCTGACTTAACAATATGTTGTGTCCCGATCTCACGCGAGTCAGATTATCCATGGTGGGCATGAATCACCATGTACGCTCCTGCGGGATAATCATCCTCATCGGGACGTAACTCTTGTTTGAGTATAGACTAATTTATTTTTGATACGCGGATTGGATCTATTCAATCCTCGAGTTTACTCAATCATCAATCGCCGGTCCAAACATCCTCGAATTTTCCTTCGTATCAAACCAACAAGTCGAAGCAATACAATTGCCACATCCTGATTTTTCGAGTTTCGATCGTTCCCGCGACATGAATTACCATGTCAACGTTCACGCGGAACGATCACCCCAAATTCAACGTAACGTATGTACGAGACTGGAGTTGCGCTCGTGCAAGACAAGATCGTCGACGTTGTAGTTATTAACGCAACCATCAATACACTTTTGTTTTCATCCAAGTAACTCATTTCTATCAAAATCCCAAACGTAGTATCCATCAAAATAATAGCACTTGCATGATCGTTATTCCTCGAATTAGAGTGCCCCCGAGTTATCGTATATCGATCTTTGATATGCCTCAATACCATCGATGATATGGGTAACCTGACGATCTTCCTTTGCAATGAATTTCGAGTTGAGCGAATGATGCTATCGTCCGATTGGATGATCTCCTCGACATTCAAATTCAAGTTCGATCTTTATCCTTCAAATCATTCACAACATCAATTTCTTCAAACCCAAATTTGCGTATTGTTCATCCGTCTATCTTAAGTCATCGACCAACATTTTTCTCCAAATTACATCATTCCTTGCTAACTCAAATCATCGAGCAACATCTATCCCAATCCTCAGAGTCATTTTCAAACATTCGAATCAAACTTTTCATGCAGGCTATCTTCCCATTGTGCTACCTTTTTCATATACGATCCGTATCGATTTCCTTGATCAAGTCATCCATTCATACACCCTAACTTTTCTTCGATTCAGTTTTACCTACTCAATTATTTTCGCGTTTTATACTCGCCCAATCCTCAATCCCGTGCACGTTCTGTGCGCATCAATTTCTAGGTTGTTCGAATCAACTCGTCAAATCTCACGACTACAACTTATTCAAAGATACTCAATCTACGGCTTTGTATAATACGACGCTTGCTGATAGACTCACCAACACCCCGTATCCTCAATCGATCGATCGACATCCCTGAAGCTATCGCATACAACACTCAGGGATGAAGTTATTCGATAAATTCTCAAAACCATTATTTGAATCAAAATTGACTTCTTTAAATTTTTCGTTCGACCATTCCTCAAATTCTAAGCACGCTCATCTATATCGCACCGACGTTATCGTCGCTCGATAGCACCCTATCGATAGTCATCTCCCTTTACTCAATCGAGTTCAAGTCATTCTTGCTCGACACATTTTCAATCCCACATACGACTTTTCTAAGGTCGACACAACTTTTGGTGTATATGCCCAAACCGACTTAGTCAATCGTGCTTACGCGAACCATCTTTTTGTTTCTTGTCAAAAATTGTTCTCCTACGTTTTGTAAATTATGTAGACTTATTGTATAGACATCACGTGGGACATTTGAGAGAGGGCGCAACAACGATGTCAACTTTACGGAAACAATACTTCAGAGTTTACAGAAACAATGGAGTTAAAGAATTCGATCGATAGTCCAAGGACGTAAAGCCGTGCTCTGATACCATTATGTCACGTCCCGCTCCCGTAGGAGTGATCGTCCTTGCTGAGGCGTGATGCCGCACGAGCCTAGATTGTGCTCGTGCAAGACAGATTCTATAACGGCCGATTACAGCGGCTGCAACGTGGTCGTCGCATAGAAGTCCCATGTAGAGACTTTGAATATGCCAGCAAAAATTTGGAATAAAATACAAGTTATTCAAAAGATGCATTTTATTGAGATTGAAACAAGGATTACAATAGGGCGCAAGGCTAAGATTACAAGTCACTCAAGCTCACTCATCTCACATTACAAGTCACTCAGCTCTCTCTCATCTCTTAATACAAGTCTTAAACCAGCAGATGCTTCGGAAGAAGACGTCCATACATTATGTCCCGTATAAGTCCAGACTCCACACGGCCGCACGCCTCGAATCGCCAAGGAACTCTGTGCCTCGATGCATCGAAGCGAGCTCTGCGCCACAAGCTTCTTCCCGTGCCTGCACATAAAAACTGTGTGGGTGTCAGTACTCAACTGTACTAGTGGAATGAGCTCTTCGACCACCCATACAAAGCTGACACGTTCATTTACTTTGTGCAACATAACCCTTTTGTTGTCTTTCTACTCTTTTCTTAGGATCAGTTTTAGGACCGACGCCTTGGCCTATTTTGTGTCTCAAGACCATCCCGTGCTTGCAACAACAACGTTAACTCGTACTTTGCCTCTAGACCCTTCTCGTGTCCACAACGTTAACCTATCAAGTCGTTCTTGCCTTTCGGCCCAAAATCAGAGATACAACTACTCTGTAAGACTTAATTACCATGTGATCGTGCTACACACCCATATTAAGGTCGTACCTCGTGATTCAGTGAGACTAAACCACATTGCCGCCTTGTGGCCCTTGCTACTTTGATCACCAACTGACCCAATCGAGACTTGTGAACTTAGGGTCACTTAACCAACTTTACCTTACGGTAATTCCTGACTTAAACTCGAATGACTCAAACCCAACATATGTAACTCTATCAAACAACTTAAGACTCGATGCCACATCTCATGCCGAAACACGGTGCCTACGTTGCAGCCAAATCTTAGGCCCAAACATTGTCTTCTGACTGTATACACATTCAACTCGACTCAATCCAAAGGCACACACGCGGATTGCCGCCCTTGCCGACACATCTATATGAAAGGTTACTAGCATAACAAGCTATCTTGGACGTATAGTTTTGTTAATCGGGGTCCTTTCGATGCGAGTAGCGAGCACCGTGGAAAGTCCCCGCTTAACCTGTGCTAAAATATTATGCACGACTATACCATATTTTCTCCTAGGTCGAGTCGATGCCGTGGCCTCGGATAGTCGCTCGAGGAAACTTCTTACTTGTCGACAAGTTGTCCATGACCATGCAAGACTCGACTCGAACTGACGTCTCACACAGTCATTCTTCTCCTAATCTTACCATCCCTTCAAGACCAAGCTCAAGGCTTCTAACATTTGAGATCCCTCGATGACCCACGGTCGTGAGCCTTCTCCCTTGTTGCTCTATCCTTTTTACTCAACTAAAGAATATCTATCGAAAGCCCTTTTTCCAAACTCACTTTAAATCAACCGTGGCTCGTGCCTTAGAAACACTAAGTTTGTAACATCGTGCCTTAAACCAACTTGAACTTTATACGACACCACCACCTAAGTCATACTCTATATGGCGGGCCTTGAGACCATAAGACTATGTGGTTATACCCAGTCGTAGAACTCGTAGGACTGTGCTTGCTACTACTCCGATAGCCTAACATAACTTGCCTAACTTAACTTTGCAATAACTTGACGAGCAAAGGCTGCGTCAAGATTCACCTTGATTGAACGTGACGTACACGTGTCCGGCTTGAACAAACAAGTTATTTTGTTGCTTAGACTTATGCCACAAGCTGTGTAATACAGCTTAACCAATAGGGCGGGCAAAGGCTATGACAAGCCTTGGGCGATAGGACCATGTATGCTTTTTGAAGCGTTTATGCGGACAATACCTATGACTTAGGCTAACTCTTAACTTTATGGCGAATATCAACTTTCCTTCTTGTTTGCCATTAAAATCTTTTGATGTAATTTCAATACAAACAGAACTGTGTTATAATATAGGACTTAGACGTAGTCCTAGGAGTACACTTTTGTTTATCTGGGTCCCTTGTGCTGATGGAGCGAGTGGTAATACGTTGACTCTGTTGACGATCTGACGACGGTTTTCGGTTCTCTGAAGGTCTGAGTTGCTCTAGGTGCTGGAGCTTGCGGAGAGGAGGAAGACGTTAAGTGTCTGTATCTGCCTCTCTGTATATGTATGTCAAAGGTTGTGCGATGTCTCTCTGTCTGTCGGTATGTGTGTCTCCGTAATAAGGAAGTGATCTCTCTATTTATAACTTTGCAGGCTGGCTGCTCATGCGTGCATATGTAGGATGCGCCTGTACGCGGGGACGCCACGTGGTGGTTGCTGATGGAGGCGCATGGGCGATGCGCTCTGATTGAGGAGTTAAACCTTTCTTATTGCTGTCGTGGGCTCTGGCAGAGCTGACACGTAACAATGGAGAGGATCTTTCAGTTGCTGAGATCTTGGGTGATTAGCACCCCTTCATAGGCTGAATCAAGTCAAAGGACGTGTGTCGTAGGTCCATGGCTCGAAGATCTCGGATTTGGTGGGGAGTGATCTGATAGGATGTGCCTGGGATTGGGCGCATGAGGAGGCTTTGGCTCGTAACCTTTAGGAGTCACGAACCAGTCGTGGCGCATGACTTTTGAGGTACATACGGGATTTCAGTAGTGACTTTACTTCTGTTTTTAGGGATCAGGGAAAAGTCTGAGGCGTATGACTTTTGAGGCTCATGCAGAGATTTGGGCGCATGGCTGCGGAGGCACATGTGAGATGGTTGGGTGGCCACGTGGCTTGTAACCGCCGGAGGGGAGCAATGATGATACTGACGTCGATAATGCTTCGTCTTCTAAAATAGCTGTCAACTGTTCAGTCCTCGGGGGACGTGCTGCCAACTCTGTCAGACTTCAGCATTTAATGTTCTTGACAGGTGATGGGCTGTTGAGTGGGTGCATTGATCGGCGTTCCACTAGGCGCAGGGGACGCATGGGGGTGCATCCTTATGAGGCGCTTGGTATTGATGGGCGCATCAGTATGATGCACGGTCTGGCCGACGCATCTATTTTGCATGACACATCTTTATGGGCTCGACTGTTACGTTTTTCGAGTGCTTTAAATAGCCGTCTTTGACTTTACCGAATTCGAAGCGTCAGGTTCATCACCATTTAATGCAAATTCATTGTACGGGATTCGGAGAGCCAGCCACTTGGCGTATGGGTTTGATTTGCCCGGCCTATAAGTAGTGGCATGGAGAGAGTTTGCTTCTCGTTCTCTCACGTCCTCCCGAAATGAACTTGTTTGCTCGAGCACATTCTGTTGATGAGATGCTCCCGAAGGTGAAGATGCGACGCATTGTCTTCATTGATGTACTTGAAGGTGACTGTTACGTGCAAAAGTCGGAGTCGAGGGCTTCTGAGGCAGGCGAAAGGTGCATGTTGCATCCAAAGATCGAGATGCTCGAGCCTCATCTCTGTTATGCCGGAAGAGCCGCAGATCGGAATTGTGTGCTCCGATCATCTTCCTTGGGTTTTGGGAGAGCTCCTCCTCCTGCTAGAGTGGGTGTTGCCCATTCTGGTTGGGTTGAAAGCTGCTCATTTAGCCGCAGATTGATTGCGGTGCTCTCCTTTTCCTTGGTTTGGGGAGCTCTTCCTCCAGCTAGAGGGTTGATTGCCTACCCTCGTTCTGCTCAATAAATGCTTCATTAGTCGAAGCATTTGATGGCGCAAATGATGACACTTCATGATGTGCCTGATTGGGACTGTGAAGGGCGGCATATAACTGAGCTGCTAAAGGGATGCACATAACTGAGCCACTGAAGGGATACACATAACTGAGCTACTGAAGGGATGCGCCTGGCTGAGAGCGCATAGCGAGATGCGCCTGTTTGAGAGCGCATGGCGAGATGCGCCTGTTTGAGAGCGCATGGTAGGATGCGCCTGTTTGAGAGCGTATGGCAAGATACGCCTGTTTGAGAGCGCATGGTAGTTGCTGCGCCTAGCTGTAGACTTAGGGTCTTTTCTTTGTAGAAATTCTCCTTTGTACAGCTCTTTTTAAGACATGTAATAGATTTTTATATGAAATAAAAATCCTTTTTTAATGTCTATACTTTGTTGTGCCAAGTACTTCATCTGAGCTCCCTGGTGCATGTAATATTTGGCGTATAGGATTTCTGGTCCTGAAATTCCATGCTTCTACAAGACCCCCTTCAAAGTTTTCAAAATTTTTTGCCAAGTTTTGGAATACTTTGAATAAGAAGTATGGTGGCGTCTTCTACGGGGCGTATGACTGTTCGGGCGCATGATTACTCCGCACATCAGTGATAGGGCGCATCCTCCTCTCAGTAAATGCGAATGATAACGCTTCGATAACCAAGAAGATTAATGATGATCTTTTTGGATTTATTTGCAGTTATCTCCTCACAGAACCCGAGGCGACGGCTGAGGTCACACTTCATCGGTTCACGCGTGCGACTGAGCCTATAAATAGGCGTAAGATGGAGAGAGAGAGAGAGAGAATTCTTCCTCTCTTTGATTTTTTTCTTTTTAGAGTTCTTCCTTTGAAAAACCCTAACTTCCTTCTTTCAAGAAATGGCTCCCAAGACTCCTCATGGCAGTGCTGGCCGAGGACGAGGCAAAGGGAAAGAGCCTGTAGAGGCTGCCGTAGATGATGTCCCCCGGCCGCCCATCGACGTTCGGTCGACGGTGATGGGTAGGTTTCATCATTCTTTACTATCATTTTTAGAACTCACGTACGCCGACGCGCATGGACCTTGAGTCCTGATGATGTGCTGAGGATTTTTCGCAGATGCGCATAGGTTTAAACCCTGATGATGCGCCGAAGCTCCACTGCTGACGCGCATGGGTTTAGACCCTGATGATGCGTCGAAGCTCCACTGCTGACGCACATGGGTTTAGACCCTGATGATGCGTCAAAGCTCCACTGTCGATGCGCATGGGTTTAGACCCTGATGATGCGCCGAAGCTCCACTGCCGACGCACATAGGTTTAGACCCTAATGATGCGCCGAAGTTCCACTTCCGATACGCATGGGTTTAGACCCTGATGATGCGCCAAAGCTTCTTTTCAGATGCGTCTGAGCTTTATGTGCTTTTGATAAGAATGTAGCTCAGATTCTTTTGTTGTTTCTAACATCTCTGAATCTTTGCCTTCTTTTGTTGACCACCAGTGTCGATGACTGACCTGCTCTTGAATGAAGTACTTCTGGACGCTGCTTTCTGTCAGATGGGAGTGGATTATAATGAGGAGGTGATAAACCCTGCCCAAGCTTCCATTATGCTGGATCAGCCTCCCGAAAGAATGACTCAAATTCGAAAATAACAGCATGGGTTCCTCCAACGGATGGTGGAGCATGGCATTTTAAAATCTTCCACTTCTGATAGTATGACTTTCTTGAAACCTGAGTTCCTGTTTGGGGACCGCCTTACTTCTATTGAAGCAAAGGTATTAAAGGTCAAGGAAGATTGGTTCTTTACAGCAAAAGGGGTGCATATGACTGTTAAGCAACTTGAATGTCAATTGTCTTTGATGGCTTTCTGTCGTCTTGCTTCCAAGAGGAGGATGTCTTGGGAGCTAACCCCATCTCAGGAGGGAGCGGTGGCAGGCATCATTAAGATTGACTCTACCTTCGATCAGAGGGATACTTTGGCTGCCGTGCGGGCTGGGCCTTCTTTTACCTGGCGGACTCTGCGTCCTGGTAGCATTTACAGTAACGTTCCCATCAACACATTTGCTTTCGGCGCTTCGACTTTTGCAAATCGAATGCTGTTGTTGGAGCGATCGTACCCGAAAGGTGAATTTCGGGCAGAGGGTTGGTGTCACTATGTTTCCAAGTGGGACAAGCTGACGATCTAGGTTCTAGCGCAGTTTCGAACCGAACTCCGAGAAATTGGGCTGACTGTCGCAATCTGTGCTACCCAGGCAGGCGTCGAGATCAACAGGCATATATTTCTCGCACTTTTGGAGATGTTTAACACCCAGACCAGGACTTTCTTCACTCCGGTAGGGGAGCTGGGACTCGCACTTCATGAAATATATGAGGTGTCAAAGCTCTCTTGGGGATCAGAACCTTATGAGGAATACTTCCCGACCAACGAGGAGTTCCAAGTCCTGGGGGACAAAGCAGAGGAGATGATGGCCGTCTTTAAGAAAGTGGCGAGTCAACATTATTATATGCAGAAGAGGGAAAAGGGCGGGTCACAGCCTCATGTGACTGCCTGGAGAGATTATGTCTTTTAAACAAGACAAGGAAGATCCCTCTCGGTTTATAACTCCGCCAGCACTTTCCAGTAGAGAGGTGCTCTCTGAAATGAGCAGGCTAAATGAGAAGGATCCCTCGAAAAATGAGGACCGAGTGTCGGATGAGCGTTCCTATAGCTGCTTCTGGCACCTTACTCATCGGATGTCGTCCAAAGCAGTATTGGCTGCTTATCTGATGATTTGGCTCCGGGATTACGTCTTTTCAGGCGGGTCAGGCTCTGTGGAGAGAGTGACCCAAAATCTGATCCTGCCAGCTGTGAAGTTGGTTTTTGGTCGTCGCCTGGCTCTACTCCCTGCAATTGTGTGTAACCAGCTGCGGGGTTTACGAGAATTTACTGGAAATGTAGTTCACGAACGAGGTAGGAATGACAACTTTTCCCGTGTCGAACTGCCATTTCATTACTTGATGGGGTGGTTAATTTTGCACCATCCCAACGTGATGAGCCCGCGCTTGGAAGAAGACCACAGAGCCGGAGATGCATTCCTCCGCCGTTTCTGCCAAAGGAGTTGGTTACATACCGGTGTTCCTATTTACAGAAAAGTTTTATCCCACCTTCAGGGGTGGGAGATCACCAAAGTTGGTCCCGTCTTTTTAGGTTTTGAGGCCAACGAAGACTTAATGGATTCGGGTGAAGATGCCACCACTCTGCCTCCATGGGGTTTCCGCTGGTTGCAAAGTATCCGACCGTCCCATCTGGTGTACCGGAATAGGAACCAGTGTTACCTGGAACCGTATTTGCTGAGCCATTTTGCACGACAATTCGGCTATGCTCAGTTGATGTTGGATAACCCCAGTATTAACCTGGGATATACTGGAAGCTTGTTGGATGGTACACGAGCTTGGCATTACTACAATGTCGGATGTACCGGAGCTCATTTTATGCTGCCTGTTCAGAACCCACGGCTGCCGATTCTTTTCTCGGCCGCCAAATTTTACTGTGCCATGAATGCCGCGTCCCCTGGATATGATCGGGAGACCAGTTTTATTGTCGGCACCCAGTTAGAGGCCACTGGGAATCAGTTGGCGAAGGCTCGGTCGTACCGTCCACCAGAGGCGGGTTATCGAAGTACCCCTGCAGTATCCACGGGGGGTCGGGCAGAGCCCTCGGGCGATCAGCCGAAGAGACGTGCTGATACAGAGGCTGGCTCTTCTGCGCCGAAGCGACAGAATAAGGCATTGTCACCGGCAGTGTCAACAGACTCAGCTCCTATGGAGGTAAGGAGTCCCACATAGTCTGGTTAGTTCCACCATTTTTGTGATATATACTTTCTTTCTTTTTTGCAGGAGCCGCTGAAAAGGAGACCCCGAACTCCAAAATCGGGCTCATCTGAAGAGCGCATTCCGCCAATCGTGATGTCTTCCGTGGTGGAGAATCCGGACGATGTCGTTCCTGCAGAGATTTCAGTATCTCCATATTATGTTAGAAGGTAAGCTGAGGTTGAAGCAGTTTTCGAGATGGTACAAGCCGCCGTGGGGGCCTTGGACGTGGAGGGTCCAGCAGACACGGGGCTTGATGTAATGCATGTGGTTCGTATTACGTATTTTGGAATACGTGTACGTATTTTATCTTGTATTGCATGATTTTCTTGCTTAGCTTCCTTCTTGGCTTGGTTTATTCTTGGGTTGGGTTCGGCTAGGCTTGGTTTTATTTGGTTTATTATGAACCAAGGAGAGAACCACCTACCTACCACCACCACTACCATTTATTAACCCCCACTTCCTTCTCTCTCTTCATTACTCTTCTTCTTCCTCCATTAATTTTTTCACCTACCAGAGAGAGAGGGGCCTAGGCAAGTGCAACTTGCTTCATGGAGGAACTCCAAATTTATTACTTCATTCTCTTCCTTACAGTATTTTAACTTACTTTAATACTTGGCATTTCCACTTTCCATGGCTAGATTCTTGTAGATCTAAGTTTACTTTATTTTCGGAATTCTTGGGTTTTGATCTACTTAATCTTGTTATTTCTAAGCTTTGATGGTTCCATGTTGTGGAGAATTTTATTCTGCCCCATTTTGACCTATAGAAGTTCAGATTTGGACTCCGGATGAAGGTTCTATGCAGCTTGGTGGCCATGGCTTCTTGGTGTACTTCTTCTCGGAAATTTGGAGAAGAAGCACAGTCCCGAGCCGTATGGCAGCACTTGACCGCATGACAAGTTCATGCGGTAAGTATTCCTTCCAGCCGCATGTAGTCCTTCTTACTTAACCGCATGACTGAGCTTCCTAGTCGAGCCGCATGAGAAGTTCCTTTCCAGTCGCATAAATTCCTTTATTCCCTGGCCGCATGGGACTCGACTCGGTTCAGCCGCATAGCCCTTGCTCTGCGGGCCGTATGAACCCGAGTCCATTCCAGTCGCATGAGAGTCCTTCCCCCGTGAGCCGCATGGCGTTGTTCCCCTTGTAACCGCATAGCGCCAATCTTCCTAGCCGTATAGAATATTCTGGCTGAGCCGTATACGTCCCTCCCTTATCGCTGGCTGCATAAGACTGATACCCTTCAACCGCATAAGCCTTTCCCTTTTAGCCGCATGTGCCTTATCCAATTCAGCCGTATGTACTGTTCTCTTCCCAGCCGCATATGCCTGAGCCGTATGGCTCTTCTATAGCTTTGTGTACTGTTGTTTTATTATTATTTTGTCCATGTCTTGTAACCCCCTTGTGTAACTTGAGTTCCTATAGCGTGTACCTTACCTTTATTGTATATTTTTACGACCATTTTATATCCATACGCCTTTTGTCCTGAACTTGATAAATCACGATTTGATTGACATGATTGAAATACCAATTGTACATGGCATGGTGTGACAAGTAAACATGACATGACATAACGGTGGCCCGTCGTGGCGCACTCCTGACAAGTAAACCTGACATGATATATCTTGATAAGCTGTTGCGACGGCTACCTGACATGACATGACCTGTATAAATGACCTAGACACCGTGGGCGATTGTACTTGTACAAATAATCCAGTCCTATATTGCATCATGTCTAGGATGGGACTCCTGAGTACCACGGTCAGGAGTACCTACTGAAATGGACTAAGGCTAATAACTAGATTAATACATTAGTCATGAAGAGATCTCCTAGCTATAGGCAATCCCGTTACCTGGGCGCGCCTGGGATCTGTAGCCTGCCGTCGAGTAGGGCACATTTCCAGCACACTGTCATGTGTTGCACCCTTCAAGCTACCTAAGGGTACATGCGTTTCCTGGATGGTGTCCCCACCTGAATTCAACTCCTAATTTTTGACCTGGGTAACCTGGATGGTCTGCAGGGCTTGTGGCTGTAGAATAATCTCACTGCATCTTGCTAGTAACTAGGCCTGTGATAACCCTAGCTAGTTAAAGTATCAAGCCGTACTCATTGCTTGGCCGTGTTTGATTGAATGGGAAATAATCCGTCTAGCCTTGATCCTGTATAGATTATTATATTTTCTTACATTATCTTGCGGATAAATGGGAGGAACCAAGTTCGGTTCAGACGAAGGGTTACAATCCTGGTCCTTATTTGGTTTAAGGATTGTAACCTGGTTATCTGAATGGTCCTATGGTTATCTTACCATATATCCTTGTGATGTTATATTATCTCCAGTTTTACTATATATTATTATCTTCTGTGCTAATTGCTGGTTTTAGTTCCTAAGTGAAGCTTCCTTTGTGGTACTTGCTCTTTCTGGGATCTGACCCAGCTGGTTTTGTATGGCCAGATTTCGGAGCAGCTCCAGAGGATCTACCGACTTTCTAGCCCGATGGTGGCGACTAGACGTAACCAGGGCAACGAGTGGGTTTATTTTTGATCTTCCACTTTATTGTAAAAATATTCTTTTGAGGCGTTTAGCCGACGAGCACCTGTTTAGCTCGATTGCACTTACTTACTGTCTGCCTACGGGCTGTAACATGATTGACAGATCCTAGGGTTGATCATGTATGACTGAACTCTTGTTAGTCCTAACAATTTGTAACGACTAGCTTCATGATCAGCTGAATATGTAATATTTGGGACGCCTTATTATTGTATATTTAATGATCATACATCTTGTGACTTTACTTACTTGCTTGTGATTGAGATACTAGGCTTGTTCATGACCATAGGAGACTGTTGGCTTGTAGTAAACCCTTATGTATCTAGACAGCCGTGACCGTATACGAGGTGGGTTGCACTTCAATATACGTAGCTGGCGATGTCTGCCCCCGCTCTCCAGTATTCTAGTTTTGGGGTATGACATGGTTTAAGTGGTGGCCCATGCAGGTCTTATAAATCAAGATATGTGAGGGTTTACCGAATAGATGTCTCAATCAGTATTCGCCTTTGATCTCTGCTCGTATCTTCTGAATTCCTGGATTCTTGACCTGATCATATGCTTGTATCTTTGATCTGTCCTGGTCCTTCCTTATTGTTCCCCCATGTCGTCTTCTTCAGCAGCATTGTTCCTGGACCTGCCGGTCAGCAAGGCGGAGCACTTCTCGTGGACCAGCCGCAACCAGGAGATCAAGCCTAGCATTCTGGAGTAGCCTCCAGAGTCGTGCCTTCTGACGGAGAGCCACCAGTCCAGCCAGTTCAGCCTGCCAAGTCTGATGATGGCACTTTGGTAGGTCTCGTCAGGACCTTGATAGCTTCCCAAGATCGTCGAGGAGATGCCTTGCACCAGGCATTGACGGATACTTTGACCAGAGGAGGTCAACAGGGTAACAGCGCGGCCAACAGCTTCAAGCGCTTGAACCCTCCCTTCTTCGACGGTAGTGAAGATGCTATCGCTACAGATGCTTGGCTTCAGGACACAGAGGTAATTCTAGAAGCAGCCAGGACCCCAGAGAATGAGAAGGTAGCCGTGGTGCACCTGTAATTGCTAGATCTTGTCCGCAGCTGGTGGGCGGCTCAGGCCGTTGGATTAGCAGCACCCATTGCTTGGGCGGTGTTCAGAGAGAGATTCCAGACCAAGTATTTTGATACTGTAGCTCGGTATGATCTACAGACGAGGTTCACCAATCTGAAGCAGATGGGCAGGACGGTCGATGGATATGCGACCGAGTTTTCGAGGCTTAGTCGGTTTGCTCCCACCTTGGTGGCAACCGAGTATGATAGAGCCCAGCGATTCCAGCAGGGGCTTCACCTGGAGATTTTGTTAGCAGTTGAGCAGTTTGAGCATCAGACATCTGATGCAGTCTTGAGAGCAGCTAGGAGGCATGAGTATACCGTCCAGAGGATTATGGATAGGGCCGAAGGTCAGAAGAGATCCCACGGCCAGATGAATCAGTCTTCAGCCCCAGCCTCGGCAGCCAGGGCTTTGACTATTGGAGCTCCGAGGCGGGCGGCCTCAGTGACGTCGGTTCAGCATTCAACCCCGACGTACCCTCAGCAGCAGAAGCAGAAGTAGACTTCCGCAGTGGGATGTTCTCATTGTGGGAAGCCAGGCCATGTAATGGCAGAGTGCCGCAGGGCACAGGGATTGTGTCTGGCTTGTGGAGCAGCAGACCACAGGGTTGGATCCTGCCCGAATAGGGGTGGTTCATCATCGTCCAACCTTTCTAGCTCTTCGGTGAGAGGACCAGCTCCGGTCCAGCAGCAGCAATATCCATTGCCGAGGCCCTTGCCGCCTCAGTCCCAGGTATTCCAGCAGTAGAACCCCCAGCAGCATACTCAGGCCTAAGCCTTGAGTCAAAATAGGCAGCGAAGATTTCAGCAGAGGGGACCAGCACCCTGAGGGCATGGTCATGCTATGGTAATGACCGCAGAAGAAGGATTGGCACCAAAAGAGGTAGTGGCAGGTACTATTCTCGTCAACTCCTTTCCAGCTTCAGCTTTATTTGATTCTGGTGTATCGCATTCATTTATGTCTGCACGATTCACGACACGGATAGGATTGGAGCCCGAGTCATTATCGGTAAGGCTTAATATACTTACTGGTAACGGACTTGTGGGAGTAGATAGAGTGTTTTCCTTGTATCAGATCGTAGTTAGCGGTAGAGAATTTCTTGCTAGATTGATAGAATTCCCGATGGCTGATTATGATGTGGTCCTGGGGATGGATTGGTTGAGGAACCAGTATGCTAGAATAGACTGCCATATTGGTAGGGTTGTTTTTAGCATTCCAGGAGAGCCAAAGTTTTTATTTTCTAGAGGCGCAGTTGAGCCTTCTCCTCCAGTGTTGCGGATGGCAGTAGCAGCAGTTCAGTTGCCCAGGGTAGTCGATGAGTTCCCAGATGTTTTCCCAGAAGAGCTTCAAGGTATACCGCCAGAGCGGGAGATCGAGTTCACTATCGACTTGATTCCTGGGACAGCCCTAGTATCAGAGAGAGTCTACAGGATGGCGCCTTCAGAGTTAGAGATATTGTACAAGTTGATTGAAGAACTTAGGACCAAGAGATTCATTCGTGCTAGTGGATCGCCTTGGGGAGCCCCGATGCTTCTTGTGTAAAAGAAGGACGGTACGTCCAGGTTATGTGTTGATTATCGTACCTTGAACTCAGTGACAATCAAGAACAGATATCCTCTCCCGAGGATAGATGACTTGTTTGATCAGCATAAAGGGGCAGCAGTATTCTCGATGATCGACTTGCGCTCAGGATATCATCAGATCAGAGTCAGAGAGCAGGACATCCCAAAGACAGCCTTTAGATGGAGGTATTGGCATTGGAAGTTCCTTGTTATGCCCTTTAGAGCAACTAATGCGCCGACGGTATTCATGGATCTCATGAATCGCATCTTTATGCCTTACTTGGATCAGTTTGTGATTGTATTCTTAGATGACATCCTGGTCTACAGCAAGAGTGAGGAGGAGCATGAGCAGCATCTCCGTGTGGTTCTTCAGACTCTCAGGGAGCACCAGTTATATGCCAAGTTCAGTAAATACGAGTTCTGGCTCGATCGCATTTCGTACTTAGGTCACATCATCACTCGAGGAGGAGTAGAAGTGGATCCCCAGAAGATCGTGGCCATTGAGTCATGGCCGGTGCCAAGCACCGTTGCAGAAGTTCACAGTTTTCTTGGATTGGCCGGCTACTACCGGCGGTTTGTTTCAGATTTTGCTCGAATTTCAGTGCCATTGACCCAATTGACCCGCAAGGATGTGTAGTTTGCTTGGACAGCAGAATGTCAGGATTCATTCGAGAAGTTGAAGCGAGGCTTGATGACGGCTCCCATTCTCGTGCTTCCAGATGGAACTGGAGGATTCTCCGTGTATTGTGATACTTCGGGCAGAGGTTTAGGATGTATTCTGATACAGCATGGGAAGGTAATAGCTTATGCTTCACGATAACTTCGTGATCATGAGAGGAATTATCTAACCCATGACTTGGAGCTGACAGCAGTAGTGTTTGTACTTAAGTTGTGGAGGCACTACTTGTACGGAGATAAGGTAAAGATTTTCACCGACCATTAGAGCCTGAAGTATGTTTTTACCCAGAAGGATCTTAATATGCGTCAGAGGAGGTGGCTGGATATTTTTGTGGATTATGATGTCAACTTGCAGTATCATCCCGGAAAGGCCAACGTCGTTGCAGATGCATTGAGCAGGAGAGCCGGAGTTTATTTCCTAACAGCACAACCAGAGCTGTTAGCAGATCTTCAGAAAATGGGTATTGAAGTTGTTCTTCCTTCCAGTGTAGCATTGATGGCCAGCATACAAGTTCAGTCAACTATAGTCGAGAGGATCCGGATGGCACAGTCAGCAGATTCCAAGCTTCAGCGACTCAGAGCAGAGTGTAAGACAAGCCGGCGACCCGAGTTATGCATTCATGAAGATGGTACACTTAGGCATGGTAAGCGTCTTTGTGTACCCAGTAGAGATATCAGACAGGAAATCATGGCAGAGGCTCACAGTTCTTAATATTCTATTCATCCGGGCGGTTCGAAGATGTACCGCGATATCCGTCAGCATTTCTGGTGGAATGGCATGAAGAGGGAGATAGCCCGGTATGTCTCTCGTTGTTTGGTCTGCCAACAAGTTAAGGCTGAACATCAGAGGCCCGCTGGACTTCTTCAGCCCTTGCCGATTCCAGAATAGAAGTGGGAACATGTGACCATGGATTTTGTGACCGGATTGCCTAGATCTCCAGCTGGTCGAGATGCTATTTGGGTTATAGTTGACAGGCTCATGAAGGTAGCTCACTTCCTCCGGTTCAGAGTTGGTCAGTCGACAGCTTAGTTAGCAGAAATGTACCTCAGGTAGATTGTCAGGTTGCACGGGGTGCCAGTTAGTATCACCTCGGACCGAGATTCGAGATTTACGTCGTACTTTTGGCGTAGCCTGCAGGAGAGTTTGGGAACTCATCTCCAGTTCAGTTCAGCATATCATCCGCAGACAGATGGTCAGTCGGAGCATACAATCCAGACTCTTGAAGATATGTTACGGTCCTGTACACTTGACTTCGGTGGTTTGTGGGAAGATCACCTGCACCTCGTGGAGTTCTCGTACAATAACAGTTTCCAGGCCAGTATCCAGATGGCACCGTTCGAGGCACTGTATAGTAGGAAGTACAGATCTCCGTTAGCCTGGGACGATGTCGGAGAGAAGCAGATGCTCGGTCCAGAAATGATTGCCCAGACAGTTGAAGTAATCAGAAGAGTCCGGGATCATCTTCGAGTTGCCCAAGATCGCCAGCGCCATTGGGCCGATTCTCATCGACGTCCTCTCGAGTTTTCTGTCGGCGACCATGTATTTCTGAGGATTTCCTCTAACCGTGGCGTCATTCGTTTCGGCGCACGAGAAAAGCTTAGTCCTAGGTATATAGGGCCATTTGACATTCTGGAGCGAGTAGGAGATGTATCCTATCGTCTCGCTCTTCCGCCGTCGCTAAGTGAGGTGCATGATGTGTTCCATGTATCCCAATTACGACGGTATATCCCGGACCCGAGCCATATCCTAGATCATTCGAAATTGGTTGTTGGTACCAACCTTTCGTATGAGGAGAGGCCCGTGTCTATATTAGACCGGAGAGAGAAGATACTTAAGAACAAGACTATCAAGTTAGTCCGAGTTTCTTAGGGTCATCACTCTTTGGGTGAGTCAACATGGGAGCGTGAGGATGATATCCGATCGCGATATCCTGGCTTGTTTGACTCGTGAGGTATAATCTCTTCCTTATGCCTCATGAATTCGATTCCTTGCTTGAATGAGTGATTGCTTGCCTAGTTATAACTTGCTTGTGATTAATATAGCTTGTCCTCGTCTCTCTAGCCTCTTAATTAAATTCCGAGGACGGAATTCCTGTGGTTTGTATTACGCCAATGGCCCTATATACCGTATTACGTATTTTGGAATACGTGTACGTATTTTATCTTATATTGCATGATTTCCTTGCTTAACTTCCTTCTTGGCTTGGTTTATTCTTGGGTTGGGTTCGGCTAGGCTTGGTTTTCTTTGGTTTATTATGAACCACGGAGAGAACCACCTACCTACCACTACCACTACCATTTATTAACCCCTACTTCCTTCTCTCTCTTCATTACTCTTCTTCTTCCTTCATTAATTTCTTCACCTACCAGAGAGAGAGGGGCCTAGGCAAGTGCAACTTGCTTCATGGAAGAACTCCAATTTTATTACTTTATTCTCTTCCTTGCAGCATTTTAACTTACTTTAATACTTGGCATTTCCACTTTCTATGGCTAGATTCTTGTAGATCTAAGTTTACTTTATTTTTGGAATTTTTGGGTTTTGATCTACTTAATCTTGTTATTTCTAAGCTTTGATAGTTCCATGTTATGGAGAATTTCATTCTGCCCCGTTTTGACCAATGGAAGTTCAGATTTGGACTCCGGATGAAGGTTCTATGCAGCTTGGTGGCCATGGCTTCTTGGTGTACTTCTTTTCGGAAATTTGGAGAAGAAACACAGCCCCGAGCCACTTGGCAGCACTTGACCGCATGACAAGTTCATGCGGCAAGTATTCCTTCCAGCCGCATGTAGTCCTTACTTAACCGCATGACTGAGCTTCCCAGTCGAGCAGCATGAGAAGTTCCTTCCCAGCCGCATAAATTCTTTTATTCCCTGGCCCCATGGGACTCGACTCGGTTCAGCCGCATAGCCCTTGCTCTGCGGGCCGCATGAACCCGAGTCCATTCCAGCCGTATGAGAGCCCTTCTCCGGTGAGCCGTATGGCGTTGTTCCCATTGTAACCGCATAGCGCCAATCTACATAGCCGCTTGGAATGTTCTGGCTGAGCCGCATACGCCCACCCTTACCGCTGGCCGTATAAGACTAATACCCTTCAACCGTATAAGCCTTTCCCTTTTAGCCGCATCGGCCTGACCCTATTCAGCCGCATGTACTGTTCTCTTCCCAGTCGCATGAGATCATTCCTGGCCGCATATGCCTGTGCCGCATGGATCTCCTATAGTTCTGTGTACTGTTGTTTTATTATTATTTTGCCCATGTCTTGTAACCCCCTTGTGTAACTTGAGTTCCTATGGCTATTTGATTGACATGATTGAAATGCCAATTATACATGGCATGGTGTGAGAAGTAAACATGACATGACATGATGGTGGCCCATTGTGGCACACTCCTGACAAGTAAACCTGACATGATATATCTTGATAAGCTGTTGCGACGGCTACCTGACATGACATGACCTGTATAAATGACCTGGACACCGTAGGCGATTGTGCTCGTACAAATAATCCAGTCATGTATTGCATCATGTCTAGGATGGGACTCCTGAGTACCACGGTCAGGAGTACCTACTGAAATGGACTAAGGCTAATAACTAGATTAATACATTAGTCATAAAGAGATCTCCCAGCTACAGGCAATCCCGTTACCTGGGCGCGCCTGGGATCTGTAGCCTGCCGTCGAGTAGGGCACATTTCCAGCACACTGTCATGTGTTGCACCCTTCAAGCTATCTAAGGGTACATGCGTTTCCTGGACGGTGTACCAACCTGAATTCAACCCCTAATTTTTGACCTGGGTAACCTGGATGGTCTGCAGGGCTTGTGGCTGTGGAATAATCTCACTGCATCTTGCTAGTAACTAGGCCTGTGATAACCCTAGCTAGTTAAAGTATCAAGCCGTACTCATTGCTTGGCCGTGATTGATTGAATGGAGAATAATCCGTCTAGCCTTGATCATGTATAGATTATTATATTTTCTTATATTATCTTGCGGATAAATGGGAGGAACCAAGTTCGGTTCAGACGAAGGGTTACAATCTCGGTCCTTGTTTGGTTTAAGGATTGTAACCTGGTTATCTAAATGGTCCCATGGTTATTTTATCATATATCCTCGTGATGTTATATTATCTCTAGTTTTACTATATATTATTATCTTCTGTGCTAATTGCAGGTTTTAGTTCCTAAGTGAAGCTTCCTTTGTGGCACTTGCTCTTTCTGGGATCTGACCCAGCTGGTTTTGTATGGCCAGATTTTGGAGCAGCTCCAAAGGATCTACCGACTTTCCAGCCCGATGGTGGCGACTAGACGTAACCAGGGCAACGAGTGGGTTTATTTTTGATCTTCCACTTTATTGTAAAAATATTCTTTTGAGGCGTTTAGCCGACGAACACCTGTTTAGCTCGATTGTACTTACTTACTGTCTGCCTACGGGCTGTAACATGATTGACAGATCCTAGGGTTGATCATGTATGACTGAACTCTTGCTAGTCCTAACATTTTGTAACGACTAGCTTCATGATCAGCTGAATATGTAATATTTGGGACACCTTATTATTGTATATTTAATGATCATACATCTTGTGACTTTACTTACTTGCTTGTGATTGAGACACTAGGCTTGTTCATGACCATAGGAGACTGTTGGCTTGTAGTAAACCCTCATGTATCTAGACAGCCGTGACCGTATAGCGAGGTGGGTTGCACTTCAATATACGTAGCTGGCTATGTCTGCTCCCGCTCTCCAGTATTCTGGTTCTGGGGCGTGACACTTGAGGAAGTGGAGTAGAGTTCGTCGTCTTCAGATGACGTTCCTCCAGAGATAAATGAGCCTGTTGCGGAAGCAACAGACGGGATTGAAACATAAGAGAGGGTTGATTCTCCTCCTTGTCATGATGAGGGGAGGTCGGCTGTAGCGTTGCCGAGCCCTACCCCAGTCTCAGCAGCGGAGGCTGAAGTGGCTGCCGACTGGGAGGTAGCGGCAGATTCTATCCCTGCGGAGGGGTTTGATGGTGAAAATGAGACTCGTCCGCCGATCCTGACTCCAAGAAAGCCAAGTCGGGAAACAAGTGCTGATCTTGCTGCTCTGCCGGAGGAGAAATGTCCCGTGCGGCCTGTTGATAATGTGTTGGGGACGGATGAGGTAGCCCCTGACGTCGGTGGTCCTTCTGAGCTTGAGAAGGATAAGGGTTTGCTGGAACCCTCTGTTGCTCCTTCTACTTGGGGTACAATATCGACGCCACTCTCGGCTCCTTCTGTTCTTTTGGCTCCTCAGGCTAGTAGTCAAGCCCCTGTTGAGGAAGAGCCCATAGATACCGAGGTTTCAGCCTCGCAGACTGAAGCCAGCGGGCCTTCTTCCGGTCCGCTGTCTAGAGCAGCTCCTCCAACTCCTGCTATGACGCCGCAGGTGCTGGCGGATGAAGATGAGTATATGAAGTTTATTATTGAGGTGGTGTATAAGATGCTGCAGAGAGGCGTATCGGCAGTGATGGGTGCCAACGGGAGTTTTGTGACGACAAAAACCCTGGCACTCCCTCACATCAGTCTGATACGTTACCACCAGGGCCATGATTATATAGCCGAGATTCTGGAGGCCTCGGTGGCTGAGCTGGACCAGCTGCTTTCCGAGTTTCAGTGTATCCAGCGAAACGATCTCTCCGTCCTGATAGACGCGAAAAAGGAGAAGTTGATCGCTGAGGCTGAGTCATCTTATCAGGCCACCGTGGGTGTCTGGGAACGCGAGGTGGCTGAAACTGAGGCTGCGATAGAGAGGCTATCTCAGTCCACGCAGGAGAAGGTGGAGTTGCAAGCCGCGTTGGACGCTAGTATAGCGGAGGTTGATGCCAAGATTCGCCTCCTTGAAGACCAGCGGGCTCAACTCTTATTAGATGCTGAGCGAGTCCATGCTGAACATGTAGCATCTAAGGAGGAGGAAGCAGCTTGCACCCGCCAGGCTCTTACCCTGGCTCAGCAGCGGCAACAGTTGGACGAGAAGCATGAGGATGAAACTTCTCCTGAGGCCATGGAAATGATGCGTGAAGAAGCCGAACGTCGAGTACTGGCGACCGCAGAGACTCGGGCGGCAGACTTGAAGCGTCGGATTGAAGAGCTTTCGGCCAACCCCGGGGATGGTTAGGGATTGTAGTCTCTTCTTTTTTTTGTGTAATTCGCAACTCTTGCTGGGGGTGTAATCCTTTACTTTTGAATAAAGAATACAGAGTTTTTTTGTGGTGTGTTCATTTTTGCTGTCATAAACTTGATGATTTGTGTGGACCTATTATCTTTTGTGCACCTTGGTTTTTAGGTACAGATAAAAAGTTCGAGAGAACCGACATGCTTGCTCAGAGGTGATGTGGATGTAGTGCCCCGTCCCGCAAAGTCAATCGGAGAAATCGAAACACCGACGGCGTTGGAACTTAGCCTTGCAACGGCTGCTCGAAGGCTCGCTCGTCCGAGACGACTCCTCGCACAGGTGGAGTAGTTTCGGTGAACTTGCCTCATCTTAGCCTTCACTTAATAATGCGTATGTTTTCAACTTGCACAAGTAGGCTAATATAAAAGCTACGAACGCACATAGCCAAGGGAATAATCCTGACCCGTCGGAATGTCCTAGAACATGGAAAATGGTCCCACGGTCTGCATAGAAGTCGGCTCAGCGTGCTTTCAAATGACACTCGATCCTTCGATCCCGTGGCTTGGGAGAAGGAAGTTGGCCTAAGTTGCTAAGTTACCCCGACACTTGAAATAGCCTAAGTCTTAGGCGTCGCCTGCGTAAATGCTTGTTAAAGCAGGCACGGTCCCGTTGTGCAAGGCTTGGCATAGCTTTTGCATGTCCCGCACGGCTTGGAATAGCCTTCGCATGTCCCGTTGGTCCCGTCGATTCGTCCCGACACTCGAATAAGCCTAAGTCATAGGCGTCGCCCGCATGAATGCTTAATAAAGCATGCACGGTCTTGTCCCGCAAGGCTTGGCATAGCCTTTGTACGTCCCGCAAGTTAAGTCGTCTTGCACGGCTGTTGGCTTAAGTCTAGGCATGAACTTGGTTGTTCAAGTCGACCCCGTACTTAGCACGTTCCCTCGATGCGTAGCTCGGCGTAGCCCTTGCTCGTCGAGTCGTTGCCTGAATAAGTTAAGACAAGTGTTGCGTTGGGCTATCAAAGCCATTTCTAGCACTGTCCCGCTTTATCTGCGGTTGTCAAGTCGTGTAGTCCCTTGAGAATAAGGCTCATTGTATAAGTAATACGACTTGAGCGATAGCATCGCCTAGAGAACCAGGTCTGTCAAAGGTACGAGCTACGGTCGGTTTAGTGAAAAAGCTTGCCATGAACAAAGGAAGTCCACGCGACTTGTTGTCGCCGAGATCGATCCCGCTACTTGGGAGTCTCGTTAAGTCTTGATAAGTCTTGATAGAAAGAAGGAAAATATGGTCATGAATAAGGAAGGTCTTGGTAGATCGAGTTGCATGGTCATTGGACAACTTGTCGACAAGGTGTAGTTTCCTCGAGCGGTTGCCTAGGCCAAGGGACCGTTTCGGCCCGGGAGGAACGAGGCGGCTCTCGGTAGGATGCTGGATAACTGCATGGAAGATACAAAGCGCCTCCGGGCTAGCTACCCGTGAGGGACGAGCCGAGATCTCGAGCCGAGTCTGATAGCTTGACATTGCTAGTGACCACTCATGTAGATGCGTCGGCAGAATAGCGGCACACCGCATGTTTGCCTTTGGATAGCGTCAAGTACTAGCACGGCGTCGGTCGAATCATGAGACAATCTGGCACGACATGTATCAAGTTAGCAAGATACGGGCTTCGCACAAAGCATGGCTTTCACGTATCAAATATTGGCATTCGCGTATTGGCTTTCGCGTAGCGGCATTGTTGGCTAAGTCTGGGAGTCGTTAGGCACGACCTAATCTTGAAGCACGAACAAGTCTAAGCAAGGTCTAGAGGTACGACCTGCATGAGTCGTCCCATTACCGTCCTTGGCACTTGAATCATTGGCACGAGGATTGGTCTAGAGGCGCTTGAGTTTAAACAAAGGTCTTGGCACGGCCGAGTTCGCGTAAGTTGTTCCTCGGCATAGCGTTGTCTTGAATATGTCTAAGTTGCGAATAGAATGTGGCACGACCCTGCCGTCCCGAGTTGAAGTTTGGTCAAGTACCTAGGCGATGAGGCACTGCCTCGACCGAAATGCACGTTGGTATTGTTGCACGACCATGTCGTTACACGTCGAGTTGGTTAGACGTCAAGTCTTAAAATGCATCCTAAGGCAAGACTAGAAAGACAATCGAAAGGGACCTAAGCTGCACAAAGTAAATGAACGTGTCGGTTATGTATGGGTGGGCGAGAAGCTCACTCCACCAGTACAGTTGAGTACTGACACCCACACAGTGTTCATGTGCAGGCACAGGTAGAAGCTCGTGGCGCGGAGCTCGCTTGGACGCGTCGAGGCACGGAGTTCCTTGGCGATTCGAAGCATGCGGCTGTGTGGATTGAAGACTTATACATGACATAATGTATGGATATCG
This sequence comes from Iris pallida, assembly GCA_029216955.1. Lineage (NCBI taxonomy): Eukaryota > Viridiplantae > Streptophyta > Magnoliopsida > Asparagales > Iridaceae > Iris > Iris pallida. Next base: position 3,083 of record JANAVB010023727.1, on the reverse strand, counting down.
CCTTCCGAAGCTTCCGCTGCGCCCACAATATAATCTTGTATTCAATATCAATAAAAGAGTTTCTTTTGGATGACTTGTGTTCATGTGTTCTTGTTCTTAAATTCTGCTGCATATTCAATGTATCTGCTTAGGACTATCTGTGCGACGATCCCGTCGCCGCCGTTGTAATCGGCCGTTATGGAACTGCCTTGTACGAGCGCAATCTAGGCTCGTGCGGCATCACGCCTTAGCGAGGACGATCGTTCCTACGGGGGGCGTGACATAATGGTATCAAAGCACGGCTTTACGTCCTTGGACTTCACATCGAATGTCTCAGTTTTGAAAGCTCGTTCGTTGGAAAATAAATGTGCTCTCTCTCTCGAATGTCCCTCGGCATGTCCATACAATAAGTCTAAATATTTTCAAAAGCTCATACAAGCGTTCACTCGAAATGCATCGGTAAGCCTTTGTGCCGAACGGTGTCAAACTTGACTTACTAGAAAACATGTGCTAAAGTTAACATGTCGCGTGCGCGCCTAACTAGTCATGCGTTGACCCTAGCAACTGAGCGTGCAAACTTGAATATAGTCCGCATGGGATAGCCATGCGCACGGCCTTTTGGCTAAGTTGCGTCGCGTATTGCGTACCCCGACCTTTGGTGCAAAATGAGTCGCGAACGATATTAAGTATCGTTCGGTCGGGAACGGTGATGCACTTAGAGTGTGTATCAATAGGAATGCTATCGAGTTAACGCTTAGGCGTACACGGAGGATTGACTTGGGTTTTAAGAAAGAGTGCGAACGACTTAGTACGTCGAGGCGACGTGAGCGATTACACTAGGGATTCGTAGAATGAATCTGAAGGATGTCTTAGCGAATGATACGAAGTGATTGAGGACTAGATCGGATGGCTCGAATCCGAGTGGTGTATGGATTTTCTTGGAAATCATTCGAGCAATATTGGGGATAACGAGTATGTCGACGAGGCGATGTGATCGCGCAAAGCATTAGAACGCGTCACGTTTAGTTGGTCGTGACTTCGAATGTCCCGAATGAGCATCTCGTTCGGACAACTTGCGAATAGGCAACGCGAGTTTGAAAATGATATCGAAATGATTCGGAACGACGAATAAAAATGAATGGTCTTGATCGAGGAAACTTAGAGGACCGCGCGTACGATATCAGATTGATGGAACTGCCTTGCACGAGCGCAGTTATGGAACTGCCTTGCACGAGCGCAATCTAGGCTCGTGCGGTATCACGCCTTAGCGAGGACGATCGTTCCTACGGAAGCGGGGGTGACAGTGGACGTGGGAAATATGGGGTTCAAATGATAGAATCTTCCTACTCAGAGGTGTTATGGACGTGGTAGGAATGACTCTGGGGGGATACATGGAACTACTCATAGGTAATGTGGACGTGGAAGTTCTGCAATCAATGTACGGCAACGCAGGGGTTGTCTGTACGGGATGTTTACTCAGATGTAATGTGGACGTGGTAAACATGATGGGTAGCGTAGTCTTATGGAGCGTAAGATTCCGCTTTGTAGGGTGTAGGAGAATAACTCAGAGGTAATATGGACGTGGTTGTCCTTCTACTGGAGGATAGAATGCCACGGAATAGCTGGGTTCCGGAAGCGTAAGATTTTGTGGAAGAGAATTGTACGTGAGCCCTGATAATTGGGTCCACAGACTCCCTTGTTGGAGGAAGATAGAAGTACATGTCTGAAGGATGTCAAGAGTAGTACTTCTTTAGGAACTTGCCGTTGATGGGCATCATGAGCAAGTCCCCATTGGGTTTGGCGAGGCGGTAAGCACCGTTTGAGTATACCGTCTCCATGATGAAAGGTCCCTCCTACTTGGGCTCGAACTTTTCTGGTGTCTTGTGAGTCAACACCATCGGCCTCCTGACTGCCAGAACCAGGTCACCTACTTGGAAAGTCCTCTGCTTGACCTTCTTGTTGAAAGCCTGTGATATACGGGCTTGATAGAGTTCGATGCGTTGTTGAGCTAGGAGACGCTTTTCGTCAAGTGCCTCTAATTCTCGCAGACGGCGACGTTGTTTGTCTTCTTCTGTGAGTTGATTGCTACACGGAGTGAGGGTATCTGGATCTCGAGAGGCAGTACCGCTTCGCTCCCGTAGACCAGGGAGAATTGTGTGTTGTCCGTCGGGGTCCGTACCGTTGTACGGTAGGCCCAAAGGCATTCGCCGAGCTTTTCGTTCCAGTCGCATTTGTTGGATGACATGACCTTTTTGAGTAGCCTGACGATAGTCTTGTTAAACGCCTCGGCCAATTCGTTTGCTGCCGGATTGTAGGCGGTTGATGCCACGTTTTGAATGCGATTCTTGTCACAGAATCTGCTGAAAACATGGCTGATGAACTGAGGACCGTTATCGTGAATAATCCTCCGAGGTACCCTGAAATGGTAGATGATCTCACTACACCAAATATGGTCTTTTACGGCTCGTAATATGTGCCGTAAAACTAAATTTACGGTTCACAGGGTCATGCCGTAAAAGCTCCAGCCGTAAAAGGGTATGAGTATTTACGGCGTACGAAAATAGGCCATAACAAGGTAAATACACGCCATGAATGAAGTTGCTAGAAAACTTCGGATCTTATTTATGGCCCATAATGTAGACTGTAAATACTAATGTTTTACGACTCGAAGTGATGGCCATTAAAGTATTCAATTTATGGCACACATAGCAAGCCGTAAATACTCAAAACGAAACATACAAATCTCACTTTAATGGCCCTGCAAAGCAGGTCGTAAAAGCTATATGTTTATGACTCAAAATGAGAGCTGTTAAAGGGTTAATGAGTTTCATTTCTGTGGCTCACAACGCGTGCCGTGATAATGATTTTTTTTAATATCCAAATTTGAATAGCTACAAATATAAATTAATCAACCAAAATCAAATATGACAATAATATAGTTCTCACAGTATTTCCAACAGAAATCAACCTAATTGCACATTTGCACATCTACACATCTATTGAGAGTATTTACTTCCCAACAAGTTGGACTAAATACATAAACATTAATAAATAAAGCAATACTAGAATCTTAACACAAAGCAAAATTGTTTAAACTAGATTTC
>JANAVB010023726.1:0-19430 GCA_029216955.1 Iris pallida | reverse complement strand
AGATGGTGTATGAATAACTAAAAGATGATCTGCAATATTTTCCCTGTTCTATTCAAATTACGTAAGGAAATACATAGCAGTAGATATTATGTCTACGTTAACCACTAAGCCAGCATGTTGACAAAGATTTGAATACATGAAAAAATGAGCTTCCCACTCTACTACATGGCAAGTATATGAAGGTCATTTTTCAATTGCGCACGTTGTTCAAATTCAAAGGTTCTGCAAGGAAATACATAGAAAACACATAAATCAAGCCTTCTTTGGTTCATAAAATACAATTGGTGCACTTTTGATTTCATATAGGCAAAAAAATATGAAACCATAACATTTTATCTGCCCTTTAGTAATAGAACCAGTTTGAGAAAAGACAAATTATCTTCTATATTGCCTGCTAAAACAATCCACTAACTGTAAATGTTCTATTCTTATATGCTATTTAGCATGGTAATGCAATGCGTGAAAAGCATTTCCAACACAGGACTCCCAGAACCAAGTATGTAACTACTTTCTAGATTCTTGTTATCTAGAACGCTAAACCAAACAAACAACATAGTTGGACAGGTTATCTAACAACTCTCAAGCTTAGCCAAGGTTTTTGAATAAATGAAACAAGCTGAAGACTAACCTAATAAATAAAGCATGCCCATTCTGATGGGAGAAGGCTTGGACGACGATGACAACAATGATAATATACGTGACCTCATATGTAATGTAGCTAGATCAATTTAAGAAACTGTCATCATGAACCGGTGTACCTAAAATCAGTTGATGGATTTGGGCCTTGCCACCCCATATCTTTCCACTGCTCTGAGACCAAGCCTGTAAGTTCTGTTTCAGGGAAAGCAGCATGCCAAAGTGCTCTAAGAGCCTCCTGCAAATGAAGGTAAGTATCAAGATTGATAAATAAATACAGGACAGATAAAGGAAAACTGACATCAAAAACCAATTAAATATTATGAAATTTTAAAAAAGATATCACCCGCACACGCACGAAAGTGAACGAACGAAAGTGAACCCCATTGATTTCCTTTTCTTATATAGACTCCCTAGATTTCTTAATATTTGGAAAGATTAGGAAATACCTATTAATCAGGATGAGGTAGGGAGCACACGGGTATTGTATTTGATGTTGGTACTTTCCATCTTGGCATCTATGTTTAGTTGGAATTATGTACAATGCATGCAGGGAGTGGTATTTAAAGTTGGTACATGGAAGCGACCAAAATCTTTCCAAACATGGCGAATATTTTTAGGAAAAGAAAACCAAGATGGTATTTTCCGTTTGCATTTTTCACGTTACGAATAGCTACATAAACGAGCAAGCTCCTATATGTTGTTGTGTATCGTTGTGTATCTTGATACAGTACTAAGCTTGTGTGAATTGAAGCCCCCTCTTTCTTTTGTCACATTCTCTCCCGCCCGTTCTTTCTCTTCTCTCACACTTATCATTTTTCTTTCTTCGTTCTCTCTCTTTTTTCCTCTCCGTTCTCTGTCTCTCTCCTCTATCTCATTACCCTTCTCTCTCATTTCTATCTCAAATCTCTCTTTCCACTTTATCTTAAATCTCTCTCTCTCTCTCTCTCTCTCTCTCTCTCTCTCTATATATATATATAATATATATATGGTTCAACTCCATAATATAGCACTTTGCGACATGGCGAGGATCTGGGTTAGATGGAATACCAACAGTTGGGAAGGGAATTTGGTCCCGATGTCGGAACAGCTGATTGTCATCTTTTACTAATAATGGTGGTTTTCGGTTCTTGTTGGGAGCGGTGTACGGCCACAACGACAGGCGGCGACGGAAGGCCCTGTGGGAAGACATATCCAAAGTGGCTTCCTCTACTGACTCCTTGCATCTTCCGCTTCTTTTGCTGGGCGACTTCAATGCTCTTCTATACAGAGGGGAGGTGGGTGGCAGACCAGTTCCAGATCAGATTTTATATGACTTCCAGAGATATCTTCTTCAGACGGGACTTCAGGGATTGGTGCGTTCTGGGCACATCTGGACTTGGCATAACAAAGCTGTCCGGAACAGGGTACCTTGTCAGCTAGACAGAGCTTTGGACAACGGGGAGTGGTTTCGTCGCTTCTCAAATTCTATGGCTGAGGGTCTGGCGGCTGGGACGAGCGATCACTCTCCCATTAGGGTCGGCTTCACAGAGCGTCCTACTTGGAAGTCGCGCCCTTTTCGGTACAACAACAGCTGATTTCTCTCGGGTGGATACTTGGAGGCTATTACAGAGGGTCTTCTTAGCCAGCAGGAGGGCACGTCTCAATACCAAATGGTGCATATCCTCAAGCAAACGATGAAGGTTGTCCGGAGTTGGGTGAAGAGATTGCCCAAAACTTTCCTGGAAGATGAGGCGGAGCTCAGGGCCATCCAAAATTCCATGCAAACTGACATGTTGAACGAGACCTTAGCGGCTAGAGAGAAGGTGCTGATTGGAAAAGTCAACATTCTACGCCTGCAGATGGAGATTAGTGCGGCCCAGTGCGCTAAATGCTCTTGGCTCAAGGATGGCGACCGATGTTCCAAGTTCTTCTATGACGTTATCCGGACCAGGCAACATAGGAACAGCCTGTCTCAGCTGCTTGATGGCGAGGGTAAACTGGTGGGGGATCCGTCGAAGATACAAGGCGAGGCTGTCATGTATTATTCAGAGTTATATTTTCAGACTGACTCTCTCTGTGTTTCCGGATATCATTACAAAGAAGCTGGTGACGCCCTATGGGAATAGCCAGCTACTTGTGCCAGTCTCTATGGAGGAGGTGGAGACTATCATCATGAAGGCGAATCCCAACAAGGCCCCGGTGCCGGATGGCTTCGGCAGTGGGTTTTACAAGCGTCACTGGGATGTTCTGAAGTTTCCGGTACTCGAGACGATTCAGGAGTTCTTCACTGAGGGGAAGCTTCTGAAGGAGCTGAATCATACCTTCCTAACTCTTGTGCCGAAGAAAGAAGGTGCGACATCGTTGGCGGACTTTAGGCCTATAGCATGTTGTAATTATCTTTACAAGATAATTACGCACCTTATGTGCCGACGCATAGAAGGGATTATGCAGGACTTAGTCTCTCCGAATCAGGCGGCTTTCATAAAGGGGAGATCGATTGTTGAGCACGGTCTTCTAGCGCATGAGATGGTGAAGGGTTTCAACAAACCAGGAGGGAAGAATGCGTGTGTGAAGCTGGACTTGAGGAAGGCCTATGACATGGTCAATAGGAATTTTCTGTGCCAGTTGATGATTGCCATGGGATTTAACAAGTGGTGGGTTACGAGGATTCGGAAGTGCATCTCGTCTCCTACCTTCTCTGTACTCATCCAGGGCACTCTGCATGGGTTCTTCCGTAGCAATCGAGGACTCCGGCCAGGCGACCCGTAGTCACTTTATCTTTTTACACTTGTCATGGAATACTTCACTTGCTTGATGGATATGGCGGTTCATAGTGGGAGACTAGTCCGGTTGTTCAGAAGGATCGAGTCTCCTGTTACTCATCTCATATATGCTGACGACCTCCTGGTCTTCCTCCAGCCTACTATGGAAGGAACGAATACGCTTTCAGAGATTATGGAAGATCTGGAATCCCTCACAGGACTTCAAATGAACAGGAAGAAGAGCCGGGTCTACTTTAGTTCTCTTTGCTCCCTGAAGGAGGAAGGTGCGGAAGTTCTGGAGGTGGATAGGAGTAATATCCCGATGAAATATCTTGGAGTCCCTCTGACAGTCAACTATGCTCGTGACCTTGACAGTCACAGTCTGGTGGAGTATGCTCAGAGGAGAGTTGAAGGGTGGCAGGCTGCTGGATTATCATTTGGGGGCGGATAGAGTTGGTTAGATCGGTCATCACAGCTGTAGCACAGTTCTGGCTCCAATTTATTCTGATCCCTGTGGCTACAATCCGGAAAGTGGAGAGTGTTTGCGCCGATTTCATCTGGAGGAGAGATATGCATGCGATCTCCTGGGAGCAGCTATGTCGGCCGAGAAAGGAAGGAGGGGTGGGTCTTAGACCCTTGATGGCGATCAGGGAGGCCTCGGCTCTGAAGCTGGCATAGAGGTTCATTAAAGGGGGGGGTCTCTATAGGCTGACTTGATGTATAGTAAATATGTGAAGAAAGACAACTTCTGGAGATGCACCATCGACAAAAACCATTATGTTACCTTCAAGCATATCCTGAGGCACAGAGCTCTTCTTAAATCTTCCATCAGGAGGAGCGTGCGAGATGGAGCTGGCACTGACCTCTGGTTGGACCCCTGGCTAGAGCATCATTCTCTGGTTGAGATTTTGGGCGACTCGACGCAAAGGGAGGCTGTTAGGGGTCTGACCTGTCAGCATATTATCAGGAATGGAGCTTGGAGACCTGAGACCTACCGCCATACTGAGGAGCTTGGAGAGGCTATTCGCGCGGTCGGGATTGATCCGTCACTTGCCAGCTGATTGTTGGATTTGGGATCCGCCAGATGATACTGAAGGTTCCGGAGAGTTCAGATTCCAAAGCTGCTACAATATGGTTCGCCATTCCTTCCCTACTAGTGCAGACTATGAATTCATTTGGAGCAAGGGCCTGGCCAGGAAGATGCAGCTGTGTGTCTACCGTCTACTTTTGGGTCGCCTCCTGACGAGGGACATACTCATCTCATTTGGGATCCAGTTGCCCAATCCGAAGTGTTTGTGTGACTCGGATAATGAATCTATGCGACACTTATTCTTTGAGTGTGAGATATCCTGGTACATATGAAATGAACAATGTCCTGCGCTGGGCGGATGTGACACTGGTAGAGAGATCCGTGTTATCATTGATGGGATCCAGAATCGCAGAGGGAGAGGACAGGTCTGGTTCAAGACCGCTAGGGTAAGGTCGGGTGCTGCTGTCTGGCATGTATGGAGGAAAATAAATCGGCACATCTTCGAGGGGCTTACCACCCCTCCTATAGGCATCCTCCATAATATTGATTTTGATGTAAAAGCTATGAAAATCTGACGGGTGGGGGTCCACTCTGATTGTATGATTATGCGTTGAGTTTGGAATAAAATTTACCTTTTTCCAATATATATATATATATATATATATATATATATATATATATATATATATATAGGGTGGGGATCAGGTGAGACATACAAATTTGACATCTAAAAAAACACACAATCTCAGCCACACATCATTTGAAATGAATGGTTCAGATTTGAATGCATACCAAATTTGACATGCATGCTAATTAAGAGTAGGCTGCATTATTAGTGGTATATTCAATTTGGCATGCATGCTAATTATTACAAACTCTATCAAATCTGAACCATTCATTTAAAATGATGTGCAGCTGAGATTGCGTGTATTTTTAGATGTCAAATTATATGTGTCACATGATCCATACCAATATATATATATATATATATATATATATATATATATATATATATATATATATACATACTTGCACACACCTATTCTCCTTAACGGACCCTTGGCTCGAACATCCACCCAGTCGGTCCGGGTACCAACGCGCTCCCATTGGAGCCAACAACACTTGGTTCTCTCTCTCTCTCTCTCTCTCTTTATATATATATATATATATATATATATATATATATAAAATATATATTTCACCAAGTTTCTTACTTCAAAAAATATATTAATGGAATTCGAACCTAAAACTCCCCTCCTACTATCTAAAAATCTCAACAACTTGAATTACGGTTATTTTTGTAACAAATATTAAAATTGTGTAGTTATATAGTATTTAAAAATTAGTAAATTACAAAATTATTTAAATATGTAACACATTATGAAAAAGATAGTAACACTTTATGAAAGATGTAACACGCTTTAACTTTTCGTACTTGATTATGAATAATCGTCACAAGTTGCATAATAGTAACTTATTAGACGTATTTTGATTCCTTGAAATTATATTTTGTCAGAGACTTAGATGGTAACTCATTTGGTCTAGAGAGGGGAAGAGAGCTCAAGTCTTGAATTCGAAGCTATATATATGTCAAAGCCTCCTAGCTCTAGTGGCTCACGTAGAGACATAACGCATCATGGTTGGATGGGTTCCATCTCACGGGAAAGCGGATTAGTCTTTCCAATTATTGGTGTGATTATATATATATGGGAGCTCTTCGTCAATAGCTCAGTGGTAGAATAGTCTGCAAAACAACGTGAGAATTGCGTAAATAGCATAAGCAATGAACACGGGGCCCGGGAACAAAATGTAGTTGAACAGAATGTCGATGATAAGTCGAAGGAAGGTGAGGGTGACATCTAAGTCATGATGCCATCCTGGGCAACAGAGAGAGCTGGTAAGGGATTCATTAATAACCGACCGCTTTGGAACAACTCTGATGAATTTAGTAGGATGCAATTAGGAGGTTACCAATGACTATAGATCGAACATATGCAATACTGTAGTTTGTTTTATCTAACTACCGGCCGTTTTGAATAAGATCGAGAATATATATATATATATATATATATATATATATATATATTATATATATATATATATATATATATATATATATATATATATATATATATATTATAAGACCGTTTTGAATCTTTGGAACAACTCTGAAGAATTTAGTAGATCCTTTTACAATATATATAATCTAACTACCTGATGTGATTGTGCAAACCAATTAGGAATATACCTATCCCTTAGAGATAAAGTTGTTATCTATGGTAACCAACATAGCCTTGTATATAATGCTAACAACCACACCCGTAAGGTCACAATAGTTTATACTACAAGAAGTTATGAACACGATCTACAACGAAGGCTAAACGTTTTATGGATCTTGAAGAGAGTAAGTAGATCTAAACTTGCTTTTCCAATGATCTAATTTCGCTCTCAGTTTTTTTAAGGAGCTCTATCCCGTCGGTTTTAGCCGTAAGGCTTTAACATTATTTTCTTAGAATCAGCCGCAAAGACTAGCAAAATGATCCTTCTAGACTAAATCAGCAAGAATGGCTAGCAATGATCCTTTTGGATTGAATCAACCACAATGGCTAGCAATAGATCTTTTTGAATCAAATCAGTCGTAATTGCTAGCAATAGATCCTTCTGGATCCTTCTAGATTGAATCAGCAAGCAATGATCCTTCTATATCAAATCAGCCGCAATGCCGCAGGAAGTCTGCCAGCAACAGTGTCGCAGGAAATGCATGTAGTAACACACCAGGAAATTGTCTACAGCAGCTCTGCGAAATGACTGCCTGCAGCAGCGTTGCAGGAAACTGCCTGCAACAACATCGCGGAAAGTCTGCCTTGCAGCAACACCGCAGGGGTAGTCTTCCTGAAACAGATGCCACAGAAAGTAGCATGCCTGAAGAAGACGCCATAGGAAACATTCTAATAGAGGCAAATGTCGCGAAACTTTCTAAACAAAACTGAATGTCGCGCAACTTCTAAGCAAAACTGTTTGTCCATAGCAAACCATCACTAAAACACTAAAAGCGTATAGAGGTGGGGGGGCTTCGCCACCGCACCCTCACGAGGGACATTGTCCCATTGACCCCCGTTCACCTGGGCAACGAAATCTCCGTCGAAGAGCGCTTCGCTCCCTCTGCCGCGAGGCTTCACCACCCTCTGAACTGAAGTTCATCTTGAACCTGCAGATCATAAGTGAACCAAGAGTTCATCTTGAACCTACAGCTCATAAGTGAACCTGAAGTTCACCAGAAATTCATCTTGAACATGCAGATCATAAGTGAAACCGAAGTTCACCTGAGTTAATCTTTCAACTGCTTATCATAAGTTAACTAGAATTCCATATAGAACCTTCAGTTATCTTGAAACTTAACTTCATAAATGAATCTGAAGGTCATATTGAACCATGAGATTGAAAACTAAATTTTTACATAACTAATCGAAGTTTTCTTAGAAAAAGAAGTTCTAACATCTTGTTTTCCCCTACAATGTAGTGACGAATCTGGACAACCTCGAGTTCACCTCACTTGAAGTCTCCGGAAGAAACTATCTAAACTGGGTACAACATGTCAAACTCGATCACACTGCAAAGAAGCTGAGAAAGAGCACTGAGCCCAACAATAAAGTGGATGAAACTTTTGAGGCAATTGTCATGATATTCATCTGCAAACATATGCTAGATGCATTGTAAATGGAATACCTCGCTGAAGAGGATCCAAGGGCTCTCTGGGTGGCTCTCGAAGCTCGTTTTGACCATTGGCGACCCATATACTTGCCAGAAGCAAGACACGACTAGTAAAACTTCTGCTTCCAGGATTTTAAATTCGTGAATGAGTACAACTCTGAAGTGCGTCGCATCCAATCAATCCTTAAACTATGCAAGGACTTGACTAAGAAGGATCTCCTGGAGAAAACCTTCTCAACCTTCCACGTATCTTACATAATGCTCATGCATCAATATAGAGAGCAAAAGTTTACCAAATTTTCGAAGTTGATTACTATCATGTTGCTCGCTGAAAAGAACAACTATCTTCTAATAAAGAACTATCAGACCCATCCTACTGGCGCAAATGGCATCTCATTGCCTGAAATCAATAAATGATATTCCGCACGACAGAACCGGAATAGGAGCCGCGACAAGAAGGGGAAACCCAACCACAGGGAAAGGAGAGCATTCAAGACTACTAAAAGGGACATCAAGGCAAGAAAAATGCCTAGTTTGATCCAAAGCCCCACAACTTTAAGAAAAAGAAGTATTATCATACTTCTACTTCTGACAACCCTAACAAGTGTTATTGTTGCGGCGGAACAGATTATTGATCTCGCACCCGTCATATACTTGTCCACGTAGTAAAAGAGTACTATTCACAACTAAAGTAGAGAGAGACCAATATAGTCTATGTAGATGATCCATGGTACACTACATTAAAAGTTGGAGATTTCCACCAACAAATGTAAGAAGAGGGAAAGTTTTAAAAACAAACTTCTTTTACTGGATTACAACGAAAAGTACAACAGAGAACCCTAACAACGAGGGTTTCTAATTACAAATATAAGATCTGGAAAAGTATGATGATGAAGATTGGGTATTGTAATGACCCCTTTACTCTGTTGATGATCTGAGATACTTAACAGCTTCTCGAAATGCTCTTTGTGACTCTCCTGTGTATTTGGTTTTGAGTGGAGTGGCTAGTTAATCGGTCGATTCGATCCTTTGATCATGGTGTTGATGGAGTGCACCTCCTCCTGTAGTCGTCTTTAGCGGACAAGCCATGAAGGAGGGTAATGATGGGAGAGGATCTCCTGTGTGTAAGACGTCATCTGGATTGTTACAATTGTTTAGGCAGACTGTTTAACTGCTCGATCTGGTCGAGGCGCTGATTTGGCGTTCGTTACTGCAGAAGCTTCGAAGGAGGATTTTAAGGATCCTCGAGTGCAATTGTCGATAGTTATGACTGTCCATTCGCACGGCTAGATCACCGGTAACATAGCTCGTACGAGTGTTTAGGACAACATGTAGTTTGAATGGTGCGGTTATGTAATGCACGCGCCATAAACATGAGACTTAAATCATGTGGCACGATCTTTGGTTGATGTGTGGCGTTGGCCATAATTTGGAGGGAATCTCCGATTTGAATGAGACGCTTATGGTGAACACATCATAAACGTGGTTTTGATCCTTTCAGCCGTTACCAACGGAATTTGAGGTGCTCCAGTTCGACGCGAACTAGTTGTTCTGACGATTGAGGTGGCCCAGCCAATGGCGTGAGCATGTTTGTCTTGATGTAGAGGGCTTGAGAATCTGCCCGAGCCGCCTATCCCCTTCGCTGCATAGAGGCTTCTAGGATGGGAAGCCGCATGGTGTCTGGGCTGCATGTATCCCGGTCTCATGGAGCCTAGTCGCAAGGACTGCATTTGGTTCTGCAAAGGCAATGTACTATGAGACACAGTGCTGCTGGGACTTGGCGTCCCACTGGAGGTCTTCGAGCCTAAGTGTTCCGTATCTGATGTGGTTCAGACTTGACAGAGCTCGGACAATTTTTATGCTTCAAAAATGGTGTCTTAGGATTAATAATGATAATTTGTATTCTCAATTTGCTTTCAATATAAAAAATAATTGAATTCTATATCTTTGTTAACATAATTCAATTAAATTTTTGCTTAAGTATGACAAGTGGGGAAGTTAGATGTATGGCAGACAGTGAGACTACGCATACTATTCTTCGTGAGCGGAAATATTTTTTTAACTTTGTCCATAAGAAAAATACACAAACAACACTATCAAGTTCATCAAACCTAATAGGAGGGCAGGGAATAGCCCATTTTATGTTGTCCAAATGGCTCCAAATTTACTATTGAAGAGTCTGCAATGTCCTGCTTCACACGGCGCATTACGATAGTTTGTTGACTCGATGGTTTGGTTGGACTTGAATTCATAGAATTCATACATTGGAATCGGCTAGTGATTTGTGTTCATTGTTGTGTCTTACTCAACGGGAAGTTATTGTGTGGGCTTCTTTGGTTTGTGTTTGGCTCATGTGTTTGTATATGTTGATTTTGATTTGTGTTGTGCAAGGTATCGTGGGATTTGAACGGTGATGTAGGCTTGCTTAACTCAGTCAAATTTGAACAGATTATGGAGCTTCGCTAGCGTGTATGAGTATACCGATTGAGAAGTTCGTGCATCATATCGTCTGTTTGAGGCATGGTTCGACATCTGCTCGGTTGAGGCATATGGGTTTCTTCACGGTAGGTGGCTTCGATGAACCTTCGATCCTTTTCTCCTTCATTCTTAATGAATAAATGTTGTTTGTGTAGTCCTTTATGCTTGTGTTGCATGCTAATAAAATGAACCAAGATAAAGAGATTAATAGGATTGTTACTAGATACAACCACATGGATTAGTATTTTGCTATGCACATTATAGTGTTGTGATGTATCTAGTTAGTGTATTGAATTTCTTCTGCAGGGAAGTGGAAAGGTAAGGATGTGTGGTGCGGTGCCACGATAGGTATGTGAGGCATGGTGCCATGACAGTTTTGTAGGTGTTGCGTGGTGCCACGTCAGGTTTAATATGAAAGGGCATAGTGCCACAATAAATTCGGGACCTACAAGTCGCCAATCGGAACATTGAACAGAGTGGATGAGTTGGGCATGGTGCCACATTAAGAATGAGTTAAATGTGGTACAGTATCATGGAAGGGCATAGTGACACGGTAAGTTTGGGGCCTACGGAACATGGAAATGTGAGTATAATGTGTATGATTAATTTATTCAGATTTTAGACCATGTTTATGTTTTTATAGTTTCTCAATTGTTCATGCATATTGTATGGTCATACACAACTTGTGCACAAGATAATGCTTTCCCTCGAACGACTTCCAGGAGCGACCAGAACCGATTCGGCCTAGGAAAAAATTATGTAGACGTGCTTCGGCACGTGGTATTGTGGAACCTGCAGTAGTGCTTGCTACCCGACTGGAAGGGTGCGTCGCAATACGGGTATCACGGGACCTTCGGTTAGGTTAGCTACCTAGATGCGAAGGATCGCTCTCATATCAAGATGAATTGTCCAATATGGCTTATTATACCAATGACCTCATATAGTTAGACAATATGCTAATGTCATCTACTTGCATGCTTAGCTAGTTGGTCGCAAGGACGAACACACTTATGTACATGTATTTTATGAAGGCTAACAAATGTCTGGTGCAGGGACACATATCCTGACACACTTATGTTATAAATGTTTAACTTTGAAATGACACGGAAGAATAGTAAGTATTGAGTAGATATATGTTGAACTGACATGAAAGGATAGTAAGTATTTGTTGAGATTAACTGTTGTATGTGTGACACGAGTATGCTTATAAGACACAATATGTTGTGACATGAAAATTGATCTTAAGGCAAGATTAGAAAAACCACATATTTGTGGGGCACTCACTTATTTTAACTGTGTTGGTTTCTGGCTGAGTCAGTGAGGGGCCACTTACCAGTACACGACAATGTACTGACACCCAACCCCCAAGTATGATGCTACTTGGCTGTATTGAGGCGTTATAGCATCGGTCGGTGCTTGATAATGTTTGGCGGAATTGCTGTCTGGCTTATAGAGGACGTAATGTATTGAACAATATTGTATTAAGTGATTCTTGAGTTGTAAGTCTCGGGGCGTGTTTCCAATGTATTCGAGGGGGGGGGTTGTAATCGACTTGTTCCTTAGCTTTACGTCGTTGTATTCCGTTGTAATATTATCAATAAAGAGAATCATGTTTCACTATATCTTGTGTCTGTTGAATCTTCTATTTAAATCTCGATGCTATGACTTGTATTTGAGATATTCTATTGACTTAGTTTCGTTTCGCCTTGTACAAGTACAAATTCAGGCTTGTATGACATCACGTCCAGTGGCGACTTTCGGTCCTGCGGGATCGAGTGTGACAGAGTTCTTATATTCTCCCCGTTGCAGAAGAACGTTATTGAGTTTTACTTTTAAGAACATCCGATAAAATAATTACCATGCCAAGACTAGTGAAGAAAATAGAGGAGTATATTTGCTACCCTTCCAATGTATACGACGAAAAGCATAGCCTGGGAAAGATGGTTTGCCTCCCGAATGGGTTGTACTCTACAACCATTCGAGTGATAGGTTATATCATGTAAGCGGCCCTTATTAGACCAAAATGAGCACATTTATGCTTTGGCATGACTGTTTGGTTCACCCAAGTCGAGATTTGTTGCGTCGTATCTTTAAATCCACACACAAGCATTACCTTACCAGCAGTTAAGGATCTGACGTATTCCAATACGCTTTGCTAAGCATGTACTTTCAGAAAACTGATTATTAGATTGTCCCCACAAAAACACATTTTTACAGTCCCTCTTTTCTATAGCGTGTATATATATATATATATATATATATATATATATATATATATATATATCAACCACAATGCGGACCATTTAAATATATCATGTATTGGTTGATGCAATGACTCGTTGGTAACACGTACGTCTATTTTCCACAAGACAACTAATAAAGCTACGGGCTCACCATCCAGATTATCAGATAAAGTCCATAAGACTTGATAATGCCGGAGAATTCACGCCAAATACGTTTGATGGCTATTGCATATCCCTTGGGGTTGAAGTTGAACATTCGGCTCCCTATGTTCACACCCAAAACGGTCTTGCAGAAGCATTTATTCAGCGTATCTAATCGATCACTAACACTTTGGTGATGTGCACCAAACTTCTTGTTTTTATGTACGGCTACATAGTACTGCATGTAGCGATGTTGGTCTCCGTTGTCACACAACCCTATTCTACGTTGCAGCTGGTTACTAGGTACGAACATGACGTTTCTATTTACGAATTTTGGGCGTGCAACTTATGTGCTAGCTGTGTCGCTGCAACGTACCAAAATGGGCCCTTGGAGAAAGATGTGAATCTATGTCGGTTATAATTTGCCATTAATTATTCGTTATTTACAGCCCTTGACAGGCGATCTCTTTACTGTAAGATTTGCATATTGTTACTTTGATGAGACAACCTTCATGTTGTTAAGAGGAGATAATATCGCCAACGTTCTTGAGAATGACAAAAATTGACATGGTCAATGTCCTCTTTGTCTCATCTCGATCTCTGGACCACTCATGGTGATAATGAAGTACGAAGAATCCTAGATATTTAGATAGTAATGCAAAATATGCCCGATGCACTCTTTGATCTAGCGAAAGTGATGAAATCACATGTACATGTTGTCAATGTACCTACAAGGATAGACGTCTCACGTGGACGCAAATCTTTTCCTGAATGAAGCCCCTAAAGGACGGCAGGTCGCATCAAAAGTGCGACACGGTATACCGGCAACTAGCCAATCATCTGCCCTAGGCCTGAAGCACGATAGACCACTTGGTTCAAATGATTTGCTCCCTCGAAAAGGAGAAACTCGACACCCCCCGAATTATGTCACTGTCTCAAATAGTAACACGAGATTATTCCAGATTATGGAAGCTTCCTTGAAGAGACGAATGCACAAATCTCATAACCAAGGATCAATAATAAAGATGTCTCTCTTCTTCCATAGAGTTCCCAAATAACACCATTAATATATATATATATATATATATATATATATATATATATATATATATATATATATATAAAACGGCTCGATGCTCGCGAACGGCTCCTCGAGTTCCGCTAGGGCTTCAGCCCTAACGACGATCGTGCCCCCCCCCCCCCGGCCACGCTCGCCGGGGGTGGGGGGGAGGAAGCCAGCGAGGAAGGGGGGGCGCCCCCCCGGGCAACGACGGCGGCTCCTCAGGCGGGAGGGGGCCGGGCGAATGGGCTGGGGGGTCGAGCGGACCCCCCCATGTGTCGGCGACGGCCTCCCCAGGCGGGAGGGGGCCGGGGATGTCGTCGGGTGGGGGGGGGGGGGGGGGGGGGGGCGACCCTCCCCACGTGGAGGCGGAGGGCCGGGCAGCCCTAAAGGCGGCGACGGCTGCTGTCACGACGGCGGGAGGCACGGCAGGGGGTTCGGGTGCGGAACGGGGTGGGTCGGGCGGACCCTCCCAAGGTGGTGGGGCGAAGTTCAGCCCTTTGCCCTTTGGGTGTCAACAATGCAACGATGTTCGAATTTGGATCTGGCTCTGGATCTCGAGATGAACAGGACGAGGATAGAGGCTGGACGACGGTGACAAGGCGTCGCCCTGGAGGGAGAAGAGGGGTCCAGACCCAAGCTATGGGCCGGACGGGACATGGTAGGAACGGAACTAGGCCGTCTGTACCCCGGCGAGCGGGGGTTGGACCGGGACGTACAGAGACTGGATGGAGGCCCAAGGCGACGACGGCTGAGAAAGGGGAAGGTATTGCGGAGGTAGCCGGGAGTCAGGGTCCGGAGTCCCCTGGGGTCTCTGCCCGCACGATCACAGGCGGACCGAGTCCTAAATCTTGGAAGGACGTTTGTATGCCGGCGGAGACCAAGAGCCCGACGTCGATGGAGTATGTGCCACCGAAGAAGGTGGGTGGAGGCCTCCGGCTTATTTTTCAGCAGAGGAGATTGCTGAGGTAACAAACTTCTGGAAGAACACGCTGGTGATGTATGTGTTAGGGAGTAAACCATTTTACGGCCAGATACGGGGATATGCAGAGCGGGTATAGCGGCCAAAGGGGAGCATGTAGATTTTCTCCAGGGAGAATGGGTTGATTTTGTGAAGTTCGGTCTGACGGAGGATGTGACCAGGATAATTCAAGGTGGGCCCTGGTCCTTTGACGGGAGACTCATTGTTCTGAAGGAGTGGACTCCGGAGTTGAAATGTGAGAAGGAGGTTCTCAACGCGATTCCTATCTGGATTCGCTTTTCTGAGTTTCCAGTGAAATACTGGAGCATCCTCCTACTCATGAGATTAGCTAGTTTGGTTGGTAGGCCGATCAAGGCGGATGATGCTACGGCTTTCCGTAGTAGACTGATGTATGCCAGGATATTTGTGGAGATAAAGGCTGGGACGGAGCTCCCGAGCCTTCTGGAATACGAGGTGGCGTCCGGGGAGGTTCTAACTCAGACTGTGGAATGATTGGGTCCCCCAAACGTGCTCCCTATGTAAGTGTTTTGGCCACGTGTCTAGTGCCTGCACTTCTAGAGGGAATGAGACTGTTGGGCCCGCGGAAGCTCTGATGGAGGAGGTGCAGCCGGAGAAGGCACCCAGCTCCAACCTCGGAGCGGGGACGGCATGCAGACAGGCGGAGGAGGGCACTATGATGGAGGTTGCCAGGAGGCCGGAGACAGACACCTAGCTGAGTCAGGAGAGTCCGCAGGACGTGATAGTTTCGTTCAAGCCCCAGAGGAATATGGTGACCAGGGGTATGACGACCCTTGTAGCAGTCAGGATGGTATGGAGGTTCCTGTGGTAGAGAAGGTACATTGCAGGAAGAGGCATGCACCTTCTCCGCGGGAAGATGATCAGACCGAGGCCAACCCGGATTGGACCTTGACACTCTCCAGGATTCAGGCTCACCTTGCCCTCACCTCAGGGAGGGGGAGGATCTAGATTTGATGGACGAGGCACTTCCCTGGGTGTCAGTCCAGGTGTTGTCCAGGGGGACCCCACATTAATTAATTAATGTCGGTCCTCGCTTGGAACATTCGTGGAGGGTGTTCCATTGGGAGATGGAAGGAGATTGGTGGAGTGCTGAAGCGTGAGAAGTGTGACATCTCTATTCTGCTTAAGACGAAGATTAGAGGGGCGACGATGCTATCTCGCAGGACTCCTAATTGGGCTCATATTCATAACCTAGATCTTTGTGATATGGCAAGGATCTGGGTTCGGTGGAACAGGGATAGTTGGGAGGGGGATCAGGTTCTGAAGACTGAGCAACTTATTGGCATCTCATTTGTAAATAAAGGAGGATTCCGCTTCATCCTGGGTGCGGTCTATGGGCACAATGATAGGCGGCTTCGTGAGACCCTGTGGGAAGACATTGTGCGTGTAGGACGTATGGCGGAGCATCTGCATCTTCCTTTGCTACTTATGGAGGACTTTAATGCCATGCTGCACCGGCATGAGAAGGTGGGGGGCCGTCCGGTGCCTGACCAGATCTTATACGACTTTCAGAGATGTCTCTCCTGTCAGGGCTGAGGGGGCTGGAGAGGGCTGGGCACATATGGACCTGGCACAATAATGCGGTCCACTACAGGATTGCCTGTCAGCTTGATAGGGCTCTAGGGAACAGTGAATGGTTTCGCTGCTTTCCTAATTCTGTGGCGGAGGGGCTTGCGGCAAGGACCAGTGACCACTCCCCTATCCGGGTAGGCTTCTCGGTGAGGCCCACTTGGAAGGCTCGGTCGTTTCGGTACAACAATAGTTGGTACCTATCTGCTGGTTATTTGGAGGTGGTTATGGGGGGTGGGGTTGCAACACTCTCAGGAGGGCACGGCTCAGTTTCGCATGGTTCACAAACTCAAACAGGCTAATAAAGCCATTCGGAACTGGGTGAAGACGATGTCGCGGTCTTACCTGGAGGATAAGGAGGCCAAGCTACGGGAGGTTCAGGGAGCTTTACAAGCAGATATGTTGAGCGAGGAGTTGGCGTCTAGGGAGAAGGACCTGATTTCGGAGGTCAACATCCTGAGGCTCCAACAGGAGATCAGTGCGGCTCAGAGGGCCTAGTGTTCCTAGCTCAAGGATGGGGACCGGTGCACCAGGTTCTTCTACGATGTGATCCGGACCAGACAGCACCGGAACAGCATACCCAAGCTTCTCAATGGCGAGGGCAGGCTTGTTGACGACCCGGTGGGGATTCAGGAGGAGGCAGTCAGGTTTTATTCAGACTTGTATCAGCAGACTGACTATCCCACCTTGTTCCCTGAGTTTATCACGAAGAGGCTAGTGATGCCTTATGGGAATAGCTTGTTGTTGGCCCATGTGAGATTGGAGGAGGTGGAGGCTATTGTGATGAATACGGATCCCATTAAGGCCCCGGGACCAGACGACTTCTCTAGTGGGTTCTTTAGGCGACACTGGGGTGTGCTTAAATACCCAGTTCTGGAAGCGGTGCAGGAGTTTTTTTGGAAGGAAAGTTGCTGAAGGAATTGAACCACACTTTCCTGACCCTGGTCCCGAAAAAAGAGAGCGCGACATCCCTCGTCGACTTCCGACCTATTACGTGTTGTAATTATCTGTATAAGATAATTATCCACCTTATGTGCCGGCGCATGGAGGAGATTATGCAGGATCTTGTATCTCGGAATCAGGCGGCTTTCATCAAGGGTCGCTCGATTGCTGAGCAATCTGCTTGCTCATGAGATGGTCAGAGATTTCAACAAGCCAGGGGGGATGAAGGCTTGTGTGAAACTGGATCTGAGGAAAGCGTACGACACTGTCAACAGAGACTTCCTTTGCCACCTTATACTAGCCATGGGGTTTGACGAGGTGTGGGTAGCGAGGGTGAGGGAATGCATCTGCTCTCCCACTTTTTCGGTTCTCATCCAGGGTACTCCTTATGGTTTCTTCAGGAGCAACAGGGGACTTCGGCAGGGGGATCCCCTCTTCCCGTTTCTGTTCACTCTGGTGATGGAGTACTTCACTTGCCTGATGGACCTGGCGGTGCATAGTAAAAATTGTTCCTCTCTTCAGGCTGGTAAATCCGGTGGTGTCCCACTTGATTTATGTTGACGACCTCTTGGTGCTTCTTCGCCTTCTATGGGGGGTGCGCTTTC
The DNA here is from genome assembly GCA_029216955.1 of Iris pallida. Classification (NCBI taxonomy): domain Eukaryota; kingdom Viridiplantae; phylum Streptophyta; class Magnoliopsida; order Asparagales; family Iridaceae; genus Iris; species Iris pallida. The sequence continues at coordinate 1,271 of JANAVB010023726.1, read as the reverse complement.
AGATATTATGGAGGAGTTTGGACAGTTGTCTGGGCTTCAGCTGAATAGGGAGAAGAGCTGGGTTTACTTCAGCTCGACTTGCTCACTCAAGGAGGAAAGGGCTTTTGTGCTGGGAGTGGAGAAATGTGAGCTACCAGTTAAGTATCTGGGGGTACCTTTGACGGTAAATTATGCTAGGGATCAAGATTGCCACAGCCTGGTAAAATTGGACCAAAGGAGAGTGGAAGGCTAGCAGGCAGCTGGAATATCTTTTGGGGGTCACATTGAGCTAGTGAGGTCGGTCATTTCGGAATTGCTATGTTCTGGTTATAGTCGATAAAGATTCCGGTGGCCACCATCCGGAAGGTGGAGAGCATATGCGCCAATTTCATCTGGCGAGAGAGTATGCATGCGATAGCCTGGGAGCAACTCTGCCGACCTAGGGAGGAAGGAGTAGGATTGAGACCACTTCTTGCGGTTAGGGAGGCCTTTGGAGTGTAGATGGCTTGGCAGTTCATCAAAGGCGGCTCTCTTTGGGCAGATTGGATGGCTAGCAGATACTTGAAGCGGACTAATTTCTGGTCCTGTAGGATTGATAACAATTTTTCTGTTCCTTTTAAGGCTATTCTTAGATGCAGATCGGTTCTTCAGTCCACTATATGCAGGATCATGAAAGATAGGACTAACATCGATCTTTGGCTCGACCCGTGGATGGGTAATGGTTCCCTCCTGAAGACCTTGGGTGCACAGATGGACAGAGGGGAGTAGAGGGTTGAAGTGCAATCTGATTATCAGGGATGGAATCTGGAGGCCTGAGGACTATCGGTACACTACTCAGTTTGGAGAGGAGATTTGCAGATCACCATTGATGCTAGCCAGCATGCAGATTCCTGGAGTTGGGTTGCTCCTGGGGCGGATGGTGGGGCAGGTCATTTCCACTTCAAGAGTTGTTACAATTTGGTCAGGATCCCTCATGACAGGATTGCGGAGTTTGATTTTATCTGGGGAAAGGGAATTGTCCGAAAAATGCAGCTATGTGCATACAAGCTGCTGCTTTGCAGGTTGATGACGAGGACAGGCTCATCAGGTTTGGGGTACAGATTCCAGACCCGAAGTGCGTACTATGTTCAGAGGAGGCTGAATCTATTGGCCACATATTCTTTAAGTGTCCGGTGACTTGGCATATCGGTCAGAGCAATGTACGAGGTCGCTGGGAGGTGTTGGCAGGGCTAGAGATATACCGGAGATCCTCACTGGATTAGGGATCGCGAGGTATGAAGCTTGGTTGGGCT
>JANAVB010023725.1:0-17477 GCA_029216955.1 Iris pallida | reverse complement strand
ACTTGTCACGACCCGTTACCCAAATTGTTGGGCCGGGCCGAGTCATGTCCAGCCTACGCTTGATTAAAACGTAGTAAGCTGTTCTAATAATAGACAATAAAGGATCTAAGTAGCTAACAGTTCTAAAATCATATTTAAAGTTCATCACAACACAGCATCTATAAGCGAAGGTAAACAAGCACAGGCTTAATAATACACTTCCAAGTATCTAACTGGAGACAAAGTCCAGTATCCAAATATAAGTACAGACAAAGTCTAAGTCTCAAAACACAAGAAAGATAACTAAGCAAGGTTCCCCGCTGGGGCCTCTTCTGGAGCTAAGGCCAGGTCCTCAAAATCAGTGCCATAGTACGTAATATATAGCATTTCCTCCTCAAAAAGTATACCTACAATGTTATCCTGTCAGGACGGGAGCAAGTACAACCTCTACAACTAAAGTACTGAACATATAATGAAAGAGATGTACAACAAGAAACATGGTGTGATAAGTCTATAAAACAGGAAATACTAGAAACATGGCCTCATGGTACAACTGGGATCACAATATCATAGTAACACAGGGAACATGGCATATCTGGAATCATGGTATATCTCATAATCTATCATGGCAAGGATACATATGTCATAGAGACAGATGTATATATAATGTTTAAAACTGTAGCAAGTACGTGATCGGTCAATAGGTGCTGAGGGTGGAGTGCCACCAGTAAGAACAATATGTACTTTCGTACATGCCTAAATGTACACACGTACAAGTTCGCGGGATTTTGGGCCTATGGCAAGGTCTACATGCATAATGTCGTCCTTACACGACATCAAGGTCGCAGATAGGGGCATGATCACGTACTCAAGTGTCAGTTTCCCCATAACCCATATTCTAACATGTGAGAGATACGAGAGCAGTATAAGCATGGCAGGTACTGAAAGCAGTATAAAACTCGTGAATACTCAGAGCAGTATAAAGTATAGTGAAACATGTACCGAGAACCAGTATGAAACATGTGAAGATATAAGAACTGTCCTAAGCATGGTAGGGATCAAATTAATGTAACATGTGAAGATATAATCTTGCAGTTATTCAGAAAGCAGTATTTTAACAGGGTTAATACATGTTCTAGCATTAAAAGACAGTAAATGAATGTGTAGATGTACTTGCCTCGAGCAAAGCAAGAATACTAGTATGAAGATATAGATGTCCGGTGTCCTGTCAATAATGACATACAAACTCAGTTCTAAGCTAGGATCAACAATATACTAGTGGTGTGACACGACTCCTAACTGGATACTAGCCAAGTGGGGACCTAGCATAAAAGTCTAATGTGAAGTGCCACTATACACAAACTAACTCTCTAGGGTCTTTACACTAGTGCCGGGTGAGGTCCAATACTATAACAACTCAAATCAACGCAAAACTTGCAAGTTGTAACTACTCAATAAATAAATCAAACGGTACACTAAGTTCCAACAATTTTAGAGATAGACAAAAAGCTAAATTATATATAAAATAAAGTACCAAAATGATCCTTGTTAATTATAGAAATTTATACTAATTTTTCTGGAATTTATAAACCTTCATAAATATTTATTAAAAATCAGCAAACGCATGTATCCTGAAAATGAGTTATGTTTTCCTATTTTTTTATAAAATACCAAAAGTACTTATTAAATACTGGAAAAATTATAATAAATTAGCTAAGTTAACATAGTATTTAAATATAATTTTTCTAAGATTTTTACGGCAATTAAAATATATATAAAAATCCAAAAACATAAAGTAACAATTTATGGAAAAATAATTAATTATAAATTAAGGATAATACATAATCAAAATCTACAGATGTTGTCGGATGATAAAATAAATATCACCAACGTGTCCAGAATGGTCAAATCAGCTAGGATAGCCTATCCATAAGTCCAATTTAGACACAGGGGCAAAACGATAATTTCGGATCAAAATGATGTCCACCGTTGGACACACTATGAACCGAAAAACGTGTCGGAATAGAAGTCTACAAAACCTAGCAAATTATATGTCCACGAATTCAAAATGATGATACGAACCCAACGGTATATCCGAAATAGGATTCCGATGTGCCGATCTCAAGATGATACGTTGACGCGACACTTGGTATCCGGTTTGCACGAAAATACGTGCCGGAGCAAATGTCTTCAAAACTTAGCAAATTATATGTCAACGAGTCCAGAATGACGATACGAACTCAACGGTATATCCGGAACTGGATTCCGATGAGCCGATCTCAAAGTGACCCGTTAACTTGAAAAGTGGGACCCGCTTTGCACCGAAATACGTGCCAGGGCCCACGTTCTCCAAATCAAGCAAACTTTATATGAAAATATGCCAGAACGATGCCACGAGTCTACTGGTGGTGTCAGAAATTGAATCCGGAGTCCCGGGTTCAAAAATAGAATTTTACAAGTGCAAATTAAAGAATTCGGACGACCAACTTTGGCATCGAATTCGACCAACCGAACGTGCTTAAAATGAAACGAAATCTAAAGGAGGCAGGAAGAGGGTTATACCAGCTGTGCACAGGAACTGGTAGCGCACCAACCGGAGCTGCGACGGCGAAGTTACGAGCTGACGAAGTCGGCTCCACGAAACTGTCCAAAAATAGTTCAATTTAAAACGTCAACTTGGTGGCCAGTTTTGAGGTATCAAACGACGAAATTAACGGACGAAAATTGACAGGAGTGAAGATGGATATACCGAGATTGCGACGGAGTAAAACGTTCGCCGATCCAACGGTCGGATCTCCCGAAAAACGTGTGCGAAGTCGCTGTGACGGAGCGCCATTTTCGAGTTCAAAACTCGCGCGCGCCGATGGGATTTCGTTCAAAACGCACGAATAGCCTATTCGGCGCGTCGGGGAGGATGGTGGTGGAACGGGGGAGGTCGCCCGGGGTTCGCAGGCCGGTGGAGGGTCGCCGGTGGCCGATGGCTGGCCGTGGTGGCGCGTGCCATGCGTCCATGCGCGCGCGCACGTACGCGTGCATGCTGCGAACGCTGCGGCTGCTGCATTTGCTGCTGCTGTTTGCGCGCCTGGGCTTCGTGCGGCTGCTGGCGGAGGCCGACCACAGCAGTGGTGGCGGCCAATGACGTAGGCACGATCGCCGGTGGCGGTGGCCGTGCGGTGGTGGTGTTGGAGTGGAGGGGATGGTGATGAATAGAATGGTGGTGGTGATGGCTTTAGTGGTGATGGTAATGGTGATGTTAAAGAGGATGAGAAGGAGGAAGGAGGAGAAGATGGTGTTCGGCCATGGCATAGGGAGAGGGAGGTGGCTGCTCTTGCTGTGGAGAGAGGGGGGTTCATGTGTGTGTAGGTGAGAGAGAGAGAGTTATATTTGTGTGTGGGTGTGTGTATAATATAATGAGAGGGGTGAGAATAGAGAGAGAGAGATTTGAAAGAGGGGGAGAGTGAAAAAGGAGGTCGGCCAAGGGGGTTCGGCTGTGAGGTGGAGGGTGATGTGTGTAACAAATAATAGAAGAGAGAGGGTGAGATGTTTATATATATATATATATATATATATATATATATATATATATATATATATATATATATATATATATATATATATAAGAGATATTTGTAGAGTAGAGAGAGAAAATAGATATTTTCAAAATAGGAAATATAGGAAAATTATGTGAGGTATTTGGACAGTCATGGGAGAACAACATGGGGCTTGGGTTCGGGTTCGGTCGAGCCGGGTCGGGTCAAAATCGAACCGGGTGCAATAATTGAATTAAAAATAGGGATTTATAATCATGGGTAAATAAATAATATACGGGGACTCCAATAAATGGGACACAAGTTTCATGTGGGTAGTAGGCTTCGTATGGGCCACGTCCATACTTCGGGTTGACAGGTTGGATCGATGTCGGGTCCCGAAATTAAATTAAAAAATAAATCGGGTTTTACGGTAGATAATTAATTGTCCTAAATTGAACCGAAAATTGTGCGAAGAAAATGGAGCACAAAATGGAGCGTCTGAGTGGGACACGAAGGTCACGGGTGAAGAGCGTCTCGAGTAGATCATTCATAAGAAGTTGGTTCTGAGAAAATGACTGGTCTGGTGCTCCTAAATTAAAAGCCACGGCAACGTGTAAACGACGATCAAAAATAAAAGTGGGAATAATATTCAACGATTAATTGGTCTAAGTTGACCCGAAGTTGCGCGATACAGAAAGAGCACAAGGGAACGAGTTCAAGTGGGACATGATATATCAAAAAGAAGATAATCTTGTCTACTTCAAAACTCGTGAAGAGAGTTTCCAGAGATTGGCATCCCTGACGCTCCAGAAGTCAAAGTTACGGAAAGGTACATTAATGATCAAAAATAATTAAATAATAGAATATTTATTGAAAATAATTTATTCCGAAAAATAAAAATAAACCCTGTAATTCAGGGGGCTTACAGACTGGACTTGGACTGGGTAAGGTCCATCGAATTTATCGGGTTCTTATATGATATTTAAAATATTTTAAACAAGAGTAATATTAAACACATAATCAAATAGCAATCAAACATCCATTATTACAAAATACAAACTGAGACAAGATATAGGATAAGGAGTAGAAGAATTTTGGTGGAGAAATTTAGTGTTTGAACTTTTTATTTAAGAAGTACGAAAAAATACAGATATATGTATGTCGGATTTCGGGTTATTTGGGTAATCCGACACATGAACCCGAGCCCAACCCGATTTTTGACCGGGTTCAAATATTTTAACCCGAATATGAATCCAAGTTCAAGTATCTTCAACCCCTAACATAACCTATTAACGAGTTTACCTGATCGAAATCGAATTTATCCCGCCGGTCTCATTTGGTTCGCGGAAAGGAATGGGAAGGAAAACAATTCCTTGGCATTTATTTTCTTTGGAAAATTATAATTTCTATTAATTTTTCTTTTTGATGTTTAGAAATGCTAAGAAATTTGAAAAGAAAAATAAATACTTAAAGGTAAGAAAATGACTCATTGCTTTGATGGATGAAATCATTTTTTCTCTTAATTTTTCTTCAATTGGAAATTATTTTTCATTCCTTCTCAATTATTTTTGGCACCCAAACATGAAAAAATAATCACTTTTCTTAGCAATCGGATGATTCTACGAACCGGTAAGTTGAATCTCCTAGTTAGATTATGAATCATATTTATATTAAAAACATAGAAATCAAAATTTAATCAGAGATAAAGTAAAATAATTTCTAAAAAATTTCAAAAGACTGGGCGTACGAACCTTATTTGGTATTTGGGTTAGGGTTAACCTCAGCACTTTTTCATTTCTTGGTTCAAAGTCCAAACCACTCTCTGCAATGGCCGCGTCTCCGGCAGCCCTCAGAGACCTCCAGCGCGACCTCGAGAACCAGGCCGACGTTCTCAGCAAGCTCCAGAAAGGTCTTTCTCGTTCCCTTCCGAAACCCTAACCCTAAAAAAACCCTAACCCTAAAAAACCATTGTCTTCTTCTTATTCGATTTGCAGACATCGGGAAGAGCTACCAGGTGAGGAAGCAGTGCACTGTACAGCTTGGGGAGAACGAGCTCGTCCTCAAGGAGCTCGACCTCCTCGGCGACGACGAAGCCAACGTCTACAAGCTCATCGGCCCCGTGCTCGTCAAGCAGGACCTCGCCGAGGCCAGGGCCAATGTCCGCAAGCGCATCGACTACATCTCCGCCGAACTGTAAGTTCTTTTTCTTTCACCAATTTGTTTTTGTTTTTGTTTTGATGGGGAGTGAAATTTGATATGTTGGCATTTGGCAGGAAGAGGCTGGATGGGACTCTGCAGGATCTCGAGGACAAGCAGAACAGCAAAAGGGAATCGGTTAGTTTCTATGGGATTCTTTGTGTGGAAAATTATTGATTCGATCGTCGCTTTTGCTGTGGATTTGTTTTGATTCTGAATTGGTTGTTGTAAGAGTTGATGTTAGTAGTGTTGTTGGGCTAGGAACCTTTGTCACTAAAAAATACACTACGCGGTGTCTAGTATGTGTCGTGTCCTGTTCATGTCTGAGCAACATAGATTGTTGGATATACCCATTTGTGGTCGCATTTGGCAACGAGGTTCGGGGTGATCGGTAGCACATGTGGGTTGAAAAGATTAACCTCTATAACCCAGAGCAAGTAAAATGGCAGTTCGCATGTTTTCGTAGGTTAGGAATCCAAAAGGATGAAAATGAAATGTTTAAGTGTAGGGCGGGTTTGCGAAACCGGGGCAAGAATATATGTTCCTGGCATATATTTTGAAATTTGGCTCCAACAGAGTGATCTAAATTTGCAAGAGAATGTACATGTAGAATTTGCTTACTCAAAGAACTAATGTACATGTAGAATTTGCTTACTCAAAGAACTTTGGTGGAGTTTCCACAAGAGGTAATTAGCGAAAAACATGTTGGATATTGTTGGAATATCCTATTGGTATTTTTGGTATGTTGGAATATGTGTTGGAATATCCTATTAGTATATTTGGTATGTTGGAATATGCCATAGGATATTCCTATAGAGAGTTAATGTAATGAGGAGGTTGTAAGGCTATAAATAGCCAAGAGATTATCAATAAAATATAACAACTATTTTCTACATGGTATCAGAGCCACCTTTCCACAAACCCTAACCTTTCCCCTCTTCTCTCTCTCTCTCTCTGCCACCAAACCCTAACTCGCGCACATCAGCCCCTCCTTCCCGTGCATGCTGCTGCGGCTGCTGCCCACTGTGGTACGTGCGCCGGCCGCCCCTCCCACGTGCGCGCCGCCCCCTCCTACCGCACGTAACGGCGCTGTTGTTGTCGTTGTTCGGATCATTCCAAAAGAGGACACCGATGCCTAGATCTGATGAAAATAAACATGCTCGGATCTAGAAGCGGACGACGAGGACGAGCGTGAGTCGTGGAACGGACGTGACGTGATCGGAGAGGAGAAGCATCGATGGAGGAGATCATCAAGAAGCTGGATCCTACAGAGATTGCGACGTTGATGAAGTTGATGAAGATGTCGGCTGGTGAGAGCACGACACAAACGTCGTCGAAGTTGGAGCTTCCCTCCATCGATCTGAAGCATGATGGACCGACTACCTACCTGAGTTAGCCACAGACGGGGAAGGAGAACCCTCGCAGAGAAGACAGAGCCGAATGAGGGCTCGACAGGACGAAGAGCACCGTCAGGATCTAAAGGAGAGTCCCGGCAGTGCTACAACTGCGGGAAGGTGGGTCATCTGAGGTATGCTTGCACCAAACCACCCAAGGGAGATTCATGCGGTAGACGTGGACAGTTTGGAGGATGTGACCGTGGTTGTAGGGGTCGACGGGACGGTCGAGGAGGTTGTCTGGCGAACCTGTTGGTAGCAGAAGGCGAGGAGATAGCTGACGGTGCCTATACTGAGGAGGATCAGGCACTGTAGGACATGTTGGAAGTACTCAGGAGGAGGCTGAGAGCGTCGAGTGATGGAGACATGAGGAGTAGGACCGGGGAGGCGTCCACCTCATTCTTCGCCAGAGGCAACGCTGTCATGTATGTCCATCCGTTGACGGAAGGCACTGACGACTCGTTCGTCCTTGCATCTATGTCTTCCTCAGATCGTCGGATTGGATTATCGATTCGGGTGCATCTCGACACGTGACAGGAAATGCTAGTGAGTTTTCTTCCTACACTCACCTAGTATCGGCAGACAGCATTCAAACAGCTGATGATACTTTCCAGCCAATGGTCGGTAAGGGTACTGTCGATTGTACAGATTCAGTAAAATTATCCAATGTTTTGCATGTTCCTTCTTTTCCGGTCAGTCTTTTGTCCATTAGTTCTATAATCCTCCAATTAAAATGCACTGTCTGCTTTGATATTCCTAAGGTGATCTTCCAGGAGAAGGAGACGGGACGAAGACTTGGGACTGACACTTGGCATGATGGACTGTGGTACCTGGATCGAGAAGGGCAGGATTCAGCATTAGTATCTATGGCAGAAAAGACAGGGATAGAAGGACTGTAGAAGATGAGTGCGGAAGATACATTGCGACTCCACCACAGGAGGTTGGGACACTTTTCATTTGGTATTTTAAGCAAATTATACCCTGCAATTTATGAAGAAGTTAATAAGAGAAACTAGTTTGTGATGCTTGTGAGTTAGGCAAACTTACTAGGAGTTCATATGTGAGTAACGGTTATAGGAGCTCGTCTGTTTTTGATGTTAGACTCTGATGTCTGGGAGCCTTGTACTACTCCTATGAATGGTTACAAATATTTTGTTACCTTCATAGATTATTTTTTTCATACTACTTGGCTGTATTTGATGAAAAATAAGAGTGAGGTTCCCTCCTGTTTTCGGGACTTTCACAAACATGTCCAGACTCAGTACAAGGCAGTGGTGAAGGTACTGAGGTCTGACAATGGAATGGAGTACACCAACAAGACACTTGCGGAATACTTGTCCGCCCAAGGGATACGACATCTGACCACCTGTGCATATACACCAGCACAGAACGGAGTAGCGGAAAGGAAGAACAGACACCTCCTGAAAGTAGCGAGAAGTATGATGATAGACATGAATGTTCCACATAGTCTGTGGGGATATGCAATGTTGACAGCATCTCAACTGATCAACAGGATGCATTCGAAGGTGTTGGGATGGAGGTCTCCATGCGAGATGCTGCAGGGAAATAATAGTGGGATGCTCCCACTAAAGGTGTTTGGCTGCGTATGCTTCGTGAAGGACAACAGACCGTTGGTAGGGAAGCTTGATCCTCGAGCAATCAAGTGTATCTTTGTGGGCTACTCGGGAACTCAGAAGGGCTACGTATGCTGAAGTCCAGTGGAAAAAAGAAATTTTGTAAGTATGGATGTTCACTTCAGGGAACATGAGCCATACTACAGTCATGAGGGAAACCCAAATATCTCACCTGATACTGCAAGTATGAGACGAGAGGGGGAGTTGTTGGGAAGCATTTTGACTGATCTCGGAGTATGGCTTAGAGGAACAAATAGGGTGCATGAAGGTGAAAAGGGACAGGGGAAGGAAATAAGAGGTGTTAGGCCCACAGCTCAGGGGGAGATACTTACCTACAACAGGCGAGAGAAGCAACTTGCATGACCAGTTCCTACAGTGCCAGTGCTAAGTCTCTTGGCTGCGCCCATCTTGACTCCTGAGACACCTACACCACCACCTTCCTCTTCAGGTGATATCCTTCCTTCTCCTCCTCCCCAACCATCATCAGTATGGAGGTCCACTCGCAGCAATGCGGGAAAACCTCCTGATAGATATGGTTGGGACCTTGCTAAGTTTGTCTCATATGATCATATCTCTTCTTCTCATGGAACTTTTATTGCATCATTGGATAGTGTTACTATATCTAACAATTGGCAGGTAGCCAAGAACGATCCAAAGTGGAGAGCATCGATGCACGAGGAGTTGGGAGCTCTGGAGAAGAACCGAACTTGGGAGCTGGTGAGACTGCCAGAAAGGAAGAGAGCAGTCGGATGCAAGTGGGTTTTCACTGTGAAGCAGAACCCAAATGGACAGGTTGAGTGCTACAAAGCTCGACTGATGGCAAAAGGATACAGTCAGACTGTACGGCATCGACTATGACGAGACATTTGCACCAGTGGCGAAGATGAGTACTGTCAGGACCTTGATCTCTCTGGCAGCCAATGGAGGATGGAAGCTACACCAACTGGATGTGAAGAATGCATTTTTTCATGGAAATCTAGTGGAGGAGGTGTACATGGAGATACCCCCAGGGTTCGACACTAATCAGACAGAAGGCAAGGTCTGCAGGCTGAAAAAGTCCCTCTATGGACTGAAACAGTCTCCTCGAGCGTGGTTTGACAGGATCAAGAGAGCAATGATAGAGGATGAGATATCAGCAGATCAATGCTGATCATACTGTGTTCTTCAGACGAAGTGGAGGCCACATCACCATGCTTGCGGTGTATGTGGATGATATGATTATCACAGGCGATGATGAGCAGGAGATCGCCCAACTCAAGGGGAATCTTGGCAAGGAGTTCGAGGTGAAGTATCTTGGCCCTCTTTGATACTTCCTTGGGTTTGAGATTGTTCGAGATACAGAGAAAATTGTTCTTTCTCAGAGGAAGTACGCACTGGACCTGCTTACGAAAACAGGGATGATGGGATGCAAACCAGCTACGACACCGATAGACCAGAAGTTCAAGCTGGATGCTGAAGCCGGAGAACCGGTTGACTGGGATAGATATCAGAGATTGGTGGACAAGTTGATCTACTTGAGCCACACCGACCTGATATCAGCTTTGCGGTCAGCGTAGTGAGCCGCTACATGCATGACTCCCGGAAGGGTCATATGGACGCAGTGTACCAGATTCTGAGGTACTTGAAGGGAGGTCCCGGGAAGGGACTGATTTTCAGAAGGAATAATCATGTGAGCATCGAGGGTTATTGTGATTCTGACTGGGTTAGCTGTGCTGACGACAGAAAATCCACCTCGGGATACTGCATATTTGTAGGAGGCAACTTGGTCTCTTGGAGGAGTAAGAAGCAGTCAGTGGTGGCTAGATCAACAGCTGAAGCAGAATATAGAGCTATGGCCTTGGGAGTCACAGAGCTATTGTGGTTGAAGAATATACTGATGGAGCTGAAGCTGGACCAGGGAGCTAAGATGAAGCTATGGTGTGACAACCAGTCAGCTATTAGTATTGCCAACAATCCAGTACAGCATGACAGGACCAAGCATATCGAGATTGACCATAGTTTTAAAAGGCGAAAGGCGCACCAAGGCGCAAAGGTTCCTGGAGCCTGAGGCGCAAGGCTCAAGGTGCGCCTTTTGAAAGCTAGGCGCACTTTTTTCCTCAAAAAAATAAATAAATATTATACCAATGTCTTTCTATCTTTAAGCATTTTCTATCCTGGATTTTATTGTAAAGGCAAAAAAAATTCTCAAACATGTTATAATCTTCTCTTTGCTATACGAAAATTATAACAAGAACTTTTCTATCTTGCAGGAAATCTAGAAAAATGTTCCCCCAATATTTGGTGATGCTGCACAATATTTGCTAGCCGATGCATCTAAGCAAGAAAGCTGCTCATTTTATATAATTACTGAAAGTGTAAAGATACTATAATTAGGAGACTCCTCTGACCTTAGTTTCCTCTAATACCAAACTGTTATGTATAAAGCCAATTCAAGAAATACCAAATGTTATGTGTATGTTGTGGAAATTCAAGTCTGCATGTCCTTTAGTTTCTTGTGGAGTTGTGGTATATAACAAAGGTGAGCCAATGAAAGTGGAAGTAGCTCCATACAATTTGGATATGTAAGTATAAAGATATGGTCAGTAAGAGGCCCGTTCCTTATTAAACAGAAAAACTAACTTGATTTGTTCAAAACTTAATGATGTCGTTGTTTGCAGGGCTAACAGTGCAATTGCTTGCACATATCAAGTTGCTAATATATAATATAAAGGATCAAAATGAAGGTATGGTATTTCCTATAATCAAGTATTGGGGTTTCTGCCAAATTATCCTAAGAAATGAAAGAAACATGTCAAAATATATGTGACATTGATTCCATTAGCATGCCCACTTTTTAAGTGCTTCAGGAACATCCTCAAAGACAATTCCCTGCAACTCATTATTTTCAAAGCCAGTTCTCCATATATGTCCCTGCATGATAAAATGAAAAGAGAATTAACTGTTTTCTGTATATATCATGTGCACCTTTATGTGTATGTATCAAACTCATGAATTATGTTCACCTGCAGTTGTTTGAGAGAACCCACAAACCCTTTTTCTAGGTCATCATTAACCTGAAAAAACATCATTCTCAATTTTAGAAATTAGCAAGTTTGTATAACCTGTAGCGCCCCGCTTTCGATTGGCGACAGACTTTATAATATGCTTGCGCCGAGTCGGATCGGCCGGGAACTTAGATGGCCATCTGACTCGATCGCTAAGCTTGGTAAACGATAACACCTTGCGGCATCGATCAAATCGAGTTGGACGGATGTTACGAGAATCGATGCAACTAATGGAACGACTTCTGTTGGAATAAGTCCTAGATGCAGCGGGCTGCGTCTCGGCGAGTGAGCTCTATATAAGAGTCCCTTCGACGGGACCGGACCGCTGTATGGTTTTCTTGGAGCTTTTGCCGCTGGGTTTTGATGAAGTGCTTTCGCGTCGTTTTTCTGGATGCAAACTTCAAATTTCGAAGCAAGGTAAAAAGAAGGAATCCTAACAAAGTGTTGGTGCCATTGCAGGAACCTCGCGTAACTAAAGCTTGACGTTGCGAAGCGCTTCGACGATCGGCACGAGCAAAGTAATCGGTGGGTGATTCGGCCCCTTCATTTCTACTCTTTCCCGCAAACTAATTCATTGCCTCGAATTCATTCAAATCGAACGATGCTTACATGCCAATCCACTAAGGTCAAGAACTCGAGAAAAACGTATCGATTTAGAGTAATCTAATCTGAAAAATACAAGTTTATCACATAAACCAGAAAGTTTAAGGTTCTAGTAAAAAGATAGGCTATTTCACGTGCTGCAAAATAATATGAAACGTCGATCGTGGGTTATGATGTCTCGGACAATTTGGTGCCTACGGGACGCTAAATCGGGAGTACGGCTTTGGGGAAAATGAATCGTTGCATGAGTTGGAGGAAAATGATAATGCCGTTCAATACTGTTCGCGCTATACAAAACTGTTTGCATATATTAAACTGTTCACGCATTGGCATGGTCATGGACAGCTTGTACACAAGTTGATTTTTCTCGAATCGGTATCCGGGGCATCGAAATCGAATCGACCTAGGGGAATGAATAATCGTGCTTCGGCACTGATGCATTGCGGGACCGTCAGTCAGGCTTGCAACCTAGACTGAACGGACCGAAATGCCGTTGAGATAGTCCCACGTGATGTGTAACATCAATGACCGTGCATATAAGATAGTAGCATGCTCACCTATTGTCTTATGCAGGTAGTAAATATTATCTCTGTTTTTATGCAGGGACGAGCACGACCGTGGTAAGAAATGTGATGAATCGTTATGTTTTACTGTATGCTTTATTACTCAAAGATGGCTATTGAATATGAACTGAATTCATTTAGTTCTAAATAGAAAGACAACTCTAAAGCATGCCTACCCTAACAATCAGAGTCGGTTTAGACGAGTGGGTTCGTCTCGTCCACTTAGCAAGTGTGCTAATCCCCTCTCCCAATTTCTCCAGGTGCGGCGGGCGCTCTAAACGAAACTGAAGCTGAAGTGCGGAGAGGCGTTTTGAAGCTCTTCCTATGCTGAAGTATTTTGAAGCCAATTCAATCGACGGCTTATGTATAAAGGGGCGAATGTATGGAACAGCAAGCGTTAGTTCAGGCAACTTGTCGAGTGTATTTCTTTCTGTTTTCAATCAATGTAGCCGCAACGACATCCAATGTAATTACGACTTGCACTTCGTTGCAAGCTATGAATGAAAAGCAAATTTCTATCTTCCTATACTGCGTCTTATATTCTGATGTGATTTGTGAAGTTTCAACTTGGCGTATTAATATGAAAAGCAACGTAACGTTCTTGCCTTGTACGAGTGCAATTCGAGACTCGTACGGCATCACGTCTTAGCGAGGACGATCGAATCGGCAAAATAACACCGGGGACGAACGGTTTGTCGACTCGGGGCGTGACAAATTGGTATCAGAGCTCAGTTATGTTTCCTCGGATTTTCGAAAGATGTTTCATTGTTGGAATGTTCGTTGCGATGGCTCGATTGAATGCTTGTCGACATGCTGCGTGAAATAAAAGTTCCATACAGGTAAGCCCGTAGATATTTTTGAAAAATACTAACGGGTTTACACTGTTTTGTAGGAATGACTAAGCGAGATAAGAAAAATTTCGGCACAACAACCCAAACCGTGGATAGTACGTCGAGCACAAAGAGTACTGGCCCTAGCGAGACGACAATGGAGAAAATGCTACAGTTGATGGAACTGCAGCAGCAACAGCTTCAAATGCAATTCAAAGCCCAATTTGATGCGCAGCAGAAGCAGATGAACGTCCTGACTCAGATAGTGAGCAAGATGGCGGGTAATACCAAGGCAACGGACGTGGTACCCGAGGAGAAGCAAGGTGATCAAGAAGAAGACGAGGAAGAAGAAGCTCAACCGCAAATGATAAATTCTTCTTCCTTGTTCAAGGCAAAGGAGTTTCGCAAGATAAATCCACCTAAATTCAACGGCCGAGCAGAGCCTGATGTGATCGTGGGATGGCTCGCGGAGATTGAGGACCTATTTAATCTGCTTAGCATTGAAGGGTCCCAGAGGGTAACATGTGCGGCGTTACAGCTACAACTGAGGGCTTACGACTGGTGGGCAGCTAAGAAGCAGAAAATCTACGAAGCTGATACCGACACCACGATTTCCTGAAAAATGTTCAAGGAAGCCTTTCTTGAACAGTACGTTCCTCACACCGTCCGTCGTCAAAAAGAAGAGTTCATGATGTTGCGACAGGGAAATATGTCTGTCGATGATTATGACTCAAGTTTCTCAAAGTTGGCGAAGTTTGCCGGTGCCTTCCTGCCCAACAAAGAAGCATGGTGTGAACGCTTCCAACAAGGCCTAAACGACGAACTGCGAAGGGATGTCATGAATCAAAAGTGCCGTACATACCGTGAATCCTACAATGCCGCTCTCGATAGTGAGCGTGTCTTTGGCCGTATGTCGCATAGAGCCGCGCCTGTTGTTCGTAACCACTTCAACAAGCGTCCTAACGACGCCGGGGGATCGGGAGTATCAAAACATCCGAACAGATTTGATGACCGAGGCCATGGCGGACAACACTGCACCAGGTGCAATAGGCGTGGGCAGCGAAGCACCGATTGCGTCACGAGATCTTGCTACAAGTGTGGCGAGATAGGCCATATACTTACATTCTGTCCGAAAAATGTTCAGAATCAACCCAACTTACCAAGGAACGTTTCGAACCCGCATAAAGCGCCGATACTGCAAGGCGCAAATGCGGTGCTCGTCAACCCGCAGAATCAACGCCACGGAGTCCAAGGCCGAGTTTATGTCTTAACTCGGGACGAGACGTTTGCGTCCGATACTGTTGTAACAGGTATATTACTCTACAAAAATATACCTGCTCGAGTACTATTCGATTCGGGTGCGACGCATAGCTTTATATCTGCTGACTATGCGAAAGAAAATAAAATAACCATGCAATCACTAGATCTGAATATTAGCGTTAGCACTCCGTCGGGAGTCGATATGCCTGCGAACTTTATTTGTAGGGATGGCCATATTTGCATCGGGGGAAGAAATCTATCCTTGGATGCCGTCGTACTAGACATCAAAGAGTACGACATAATCCTGGACATGGATTGGTTGGGCGCTTGTCATGCAACGATCGAGTGCGCGGAGAAGAGAGTGGTGTTTCGTCTTCCTGGCGAGACAGAGTTCTCAGATTCGTGCGAAGCTTTTCAAAACTAGCGTCTTCTCTGACTTGCCTCACCCAGAAGGGAGTAGTATTTGAATGGAGTGACGACTGTGAATCCATCTTTCAAGAGTTGAAGCAACGGCTCGTCTCAGCTCCAATCCTTGTACTTCCAGACGGTCCAGAAGGCTTTCAGATATTCAGCGACGCATCGGGAACTGGCCTCGGGTGCGTACTCATGCAGAGAGATAAAGTCATCTCCTATGCTTCACGGCAGTTGAAGCAGCACGAGAAAAACTACCCGACGCACGACCTAGAATTGGCGGCGATCGTGTTTGCGTTGGAACTCTGGCGGCACTATCTCTATGGTGTGGCTTGCAGAATCTACACAGATCATAAAAGCCTGAAATACTTGTTTACGTAACGAGAGTTCAACCTACGACAGCGACGTTGGCTCGAACTCATAAAGATTACGAGCTAACGATCGAGTATACACCAGGCAAGGGAAACGTGGTAGCCGACGCGCTTAGCAGAATGTTTATGGGAACACTAGCCATAAATAAGGAGATACGGCGAGACCTTGAAGCGATGGATATCGAACTCGGAATTGAGTATCGACACCTGCACCTAGCTCAGTTGAAGTTAGGATCGAGCCTGCTTAGCAAGATAAAGACCGCACAGAAGGACGACGCATTCCTGAAGAAGATGCACGAGCTGATTTCAACAGGAAGGATGACTGACTTTGCGGAAGACGGAGACGGGACGATGCGACTAAAGGGAAGGCTCTGCATTCCTGAAACTGCCAAACTCAGAAAAGAAATTCTGACGGAGGCACACTATGCGAAGTACTCGTTACATCCTGGAAGCACCAAGATGTACAAGGACTTGCGCACAAACTTTTGGTGGCACGACATGAAGAAAGACGTAGCTACATTCGTGTCGCAGTGCATGACGTGTCAGCAAGTGAAGGCGGAACACCAAAGGCCAGGCGGAGAGCTGCAGAACCTCGTCGTTCCCGAGTGGAAGTGGGACAACATCTCGATGGATTTCATTGTGGGATTTCCGAAGACGCCGCGGGAGAATGATGCGATTTGGGTCATTGTTGATAGATTGACCAAGTCGGCACACTTCATCGCAATTAAAGTAGGATGGAGCGTCGATCGGTTAGCGCAAATCTATATCAACGAGATTGTTCGATTGCACGGGGTACCGGCCTCAATAATTTCGGACATAGACGGGCGATTTCTATCGCGTTTTTGGACGAGCCTACAAGCGGCGATGGGGACCAAACTAAACTTTAGTTCAGCGTACCACCCCCAAACAGACGGTCAGACGGAGAGGGTAAATCAAATCTTAGAAGATATGTTGCGTTTGTGTGCTATCGACCTAAAGACTAGTTGGGATACGCATTTGCCGCTTGCGGAGTTTGCGTATAACAACAGTTATCAGTCGAGCATTCAGATGGCTCCATATGAAGCGCTCTACGGGAGGAAATGTCGTTCGCCAATATGCTGGGACGAAGTCGGAGAGCGACAAGTGCTTGGACCGGAACTGGTGGAGCAGGCCGTTGAAAAGGTCCGCTTGATTCGAGATAGACTCCGTATAGCGCAAAGTCGACAAAAGAGCCACGCAGATCTTCGTCGACGACCGCTAGAGTTCTTGGTCGGGGACCATATGTTTCTAAAAGTAACGCCCATGCGCGGTGTGATGCCGTTCGGCGTTAAAGGCAAGTTAAGCCCGAGATTTGTAGGCCTCTTCGAGATCATCGAGCGAGTTGCAACGGTTGCTTATCGGATTGCACTCCCTCCTGCCTTGGCTGATGTGCACGATGTTTTCTACGTTTCACAACTTCGAAAATACGTGCACGATCCAAGTCATGTGGTTAGCTTCGATCAGTTGGAGCTACGTACTGACTTGTCTTACTCGGAGGAGCCTATTCAAATTTTGGACCGTAAGGAGAAGGTGCTACGAAATCGGTCGATGTCTTTGGTCCGCGTGCTTTGGCGGAACCATTCAGTTGAAGAGTCGACGTGGGAGATGGAGGCGGAGATGAAAGAGAAATACCCTGCGTTGTTT
>JANAVB010023724.1:0-27110 GCA_029216955.1 Iris pallida | reverse complement strand
ATATATAATATATATATATATATATGTATATATTCAATATTATTAATATTAGTTGGATATGTTATTTCGGAATACGATAACTTGCTAATAACTTTAGTTCTTTTTAGAATAATAAACTAGAAATAAATGTATGCATAGAAATGCAGTATGGTATAGCTATATTGGGTTATATATATATATATATGTAACTAAAGGGAGTGGGTATTATTTTATTATAGAAATATTTATAAAGTTGGAAGTATACATAATATATATATATATATATATATATATATATATATTATATTATATATATAAAGAAATATATATATATATATATAGTATTATATGATGCTTTATTTAGGTACTAATGTAAAATAGTGTGATAAATATTGCTTAATTTTATATGTAGATATTATTTTAATGTACATCCATACATGAGCCTTATATATAAATAAATAGATAATATTGAGATTTGTAGTTGCTATTAAAAATATTTATTTAGATTGTTGAAGATTTATATATATGTAAATGTGTGTATAGATGTATAAATATATATGTATTAATATTTAATAGTTAAGAAAAGGAAAAGAACAAAGAAAAACAAAGTTTCATAAATCCCAGCCCATGCACAACCCTTCCCAGTCCAGCAAAAATAAAAGCCAAGCTATCCTAGAGCCCAGCCCGGCCCAACACCTAAACTCCCCCCCCTCCGCTCGGTTTAACCCGAGGCTTAACAGCCGGGTTAGTTGTATATATAGCCAAGAGAAGAGCGGAGAGCCTTCGACGAAACCCTAGTCGCGCCAACCACCAAGTCGACCACCCATGATCCCCGACGTCCGACGACCCCCACGCTCGCCTAAAGTGGCCGACTGCCACCGCCGCCGGCCGGAGAACGCGCGCGCAACGTGGACAACAGTGGCAGCAACAGGGAATACCCTTTTGAGCACAGTAGGTACCCCTCTTCTCTATCTTATTTCTTCCTGCGTGATCGATCGTTTTGCGATCCAAAGTGTCGGAGCGAAGTCCAGTTGACCCCCTACATAACCTGCAGTTAGATCGGATTGGTTATTCGAAAAACTCTTCGAAATATCAGGAAAAGTTAGTTAATCGAAAGATCAAAACTGGTTTACGAAGCCCGATTTGGAAGGCAGATTGCCACCAATCCGAAGAGAATTCCCGAAATCCACTTAAACAGTTCTAGAGGCAACCTAAACATCATGGAAACCATGTTATTACTTTTAATTCTAGTTTATTATTCGATGAGATAAGTCAATGCAAACATGAGGAAAAAAACTGCGAAACTGTTTTCAAAAACTTAAAAAACCCTCGGTACGACGTGCGTCCGCCAATCCGGGAGACGTGGTCGTGAACCAAAAGCATCAAAAGCTGCGTAACGGCTTCGTGGTCGTGTGGGCTTTGACGGAATTCAAATTGGTCGCGTGTGCGCAACGAATTTGATGCGTATCCGTCAAAATTACCGTATCGGCCTCTGTGCAAGTTTCCCAATTACTTTGTGCACGCTCGTCAGATCGAGACAAAACTTGTGCCATCAGGACCGTATCATTTTTATGGTCCTGTATGCCAAGTTTGGTCCAGTTCTGAGACAGTGGAATCGGACCGCCGTTTTGTGGGCCCCACGATCCCACTCAACGGGCGATTTTGTACACGGCCCGCCGAAATCCAACTTTGGACATACGGTTGGGTTCGTATCGGAAAATCAAATCGTAGACATGTAGTTTGATGACTTTAGAGACTTTGACTCTGGCACGCTTTTTGGTGCAAAGCGGGTCCAACGGCGGATATCGTTTTTGTCCGAAATTACCGTTTTGCCCCTGTGTCCAGAATTGGACTTAAGGACAGGCAATCCTAGCTAATTTGACTATTCTGAGAATGTTAGTAACGTTTATTCCAGCTTTCTGAGACAATTGTGATGACTTGGACTTTCTGATTTGTGATTGGCGATACATTGTTGGTTCTGCGTGCACCCTCCAGGCAAGTATACCTTGCCAACTTGTACAGTATAATTTATATACATGATTCATCATCTTGCTGCGGTTCTTTTTCTTACATTCGTGATTGTTTTATTTATGGCTAGTGCACTTTTCCTGTTATAGTTTTACTTTACATGATTCTAGTTTTCTGCACATTCTTGTTCCCTTCTGTTATGTCATTTCTATCTGTTACATTATGTTAGTCTCATACGTATTGCTTGATAGAGTCTAGTCCCACACCACGATTTCCTCGACTTGATTATAACTTGACTTGACTTGACTTGACATGACTTGAGTGGTACTTGACTTTGACATTCTATAGATTGTGAGTACTTACCTTGACTACGGTCTATAGGATTTTATACTGGGATTGGCTACCGTCTTGGTTGTGTATACTTGCCTTGACAGCGATTGAGACACTATAGATTGTGAGTACTTGCCTTGACTGCGGTCTATAGCTTTGACCTATTAGCCATTTCTAGTATGGCATGACAGTCTTAGGATCCTTGTGTTTAGATCTTGCGTCTTGGTTCATTTAGTCTCGTTGGATATCCTTGATTGTTTTCTCACTTCTTTATATTTGTACTGTTACATATTGGCTTGTATATTATGTATCTTGCTAGTCCTCTGAGGACCTGATGATCTCTTCAGGTTTAGCGATGGTATGAAGTTAGTTAGCAGAACGGGATGGTAGAGGATTACGATGCATGGTACAGGTATTTTTTGCGTTATTTCTTATTTATCTTCTCGTGCTTTACATTCCACACCCTGATATACTCTGACTTTATAGACTCATATTATTCTTGGAGTCTAATCGGACAATATGCTAATGGCTGCAGACCATGACCCATACTTGTTCATTCTTGTTTATATGATTCATGTGGATTGAGATATAGTTTAGATTAGACATGATACCCATAAATTGACAGCTTATACGTACTCGAGTCGGGCTGGAGTCGCTCGATACGTAGTTGGCTTGCTCACGAGCTCGCATCCGAAAAGCGGTGCGGGTCGTGACACCAACAATATCCAATGTTATCTAATACCAACGAGAACAATATCCGATACCATTGCAATGAGTTAAGGTAACATCTCATGACTGAAAATCCAATGACAATATCAATCCGTGTACCATCGTGTCAAGAATCATAAGTAACATTTCTAAATACTAGAATGATAATAGTAATCAAATAATGAAAACTATCAGAAAATGTACTCGCCTGCGGTCCTGAGTAACAAGTATGAATGGAGGCCCAAAGTGGAATCACAAACACCTAAATATGATATTCTAATGTTAATTAATGCTTTGGTATGTTAAACATGGATATCAAAATAAAATATGCATTCTAGGTCAACATGCAAGGGAACAAGTTTGAGTGGAACATTATATATAAAAATGAAGATAATTTTGCCTACTACAAAACTCAAGAAGGAACTTTCGAGAGATTGGTATCGTTGGGGCTTCAAAATTCAAAGTCACGAAAAGTACATTTAATGATCAAAACTAATTATATTTATTGAAAATAATTAATATAGAAAATTTAAAAGAACCTTAAAAATCCAGGAGGCTTACACCGGATGATCAATAGACTTAGGAACAAGTTCGCAAACTTGATTCTCTTAAATTGGTTTAATTCCTCTTGCATAACATCTGACCAAAAATTATCGCTACATGCTTCTTCAATAGTTTTGGGTTCTAGCTATGAAATAGACAACACAGGAAGCTATAACTTTGTTAGAGGAACGAGTACTTACACCCTTGATAATCTCATATATTACCAATTCCTTGGGATGGTCAACCGTAAACTTCATTATTTTTGGCAGACTCTCAAGGTAGCTCTTTCCGTTTCTGGTTCTGTAGGTGCTTTGCTTGGTGGTTTTGCAGGTGCTTTGCTTAGTATACTGATATCTTCATTATCAACGTCGATCATTTGTTGATTTAGTTCGTCAAAAGTGACATTCATTGACTCTTCGATGATCATAGTCCTTTTGTTGAAGACTTGGTACCCTTTACTTTTGGTAGCATAACCAAAGTGGTTCTAGTGACCATACTTATGTTAGTGGAATTGCTTGGAAGATGACCTTTGTAGCTTTGCAATCACCAACATGTTCCATGGTTCTATTGTAGGAATCCTAGAGGGGGGGTGAATAGGGTCACGCTAACTAATCAAGCACTTAGCACAAGTTAATGGGCAATTTAAAATATAAGTGCAAGAGAAGAAGCAATAACAATACCGACACACGATATATCCTGGTATCCTCCCAAGAGGCACTCCAGTCCCAAACTTTCTCCAGCTTTAATCCACTATTTGAGTAAATAGTTACACACGAGTTTGGATCCGAAGAACTCGCCAACTTCTTACACGAGAGCTTTAATCCGAAGGCCTCTCCGACTTCAACCGAGAGTTTGGATAGAAGACTCTCCAACTTCAACCGAGAGTTTGGATACGAAGACTCTCCACTTCAACCGAGAGTTTGGATGCAAAGACTCCCAACTTCAACCTTTCACAATAGGTTTTGATCTCCATATACAATAGGATGAAGATCTTACTTTTCAACTCAATAACTCTAACACAATTTGTGGATGGAAAATGAAAGCTTTGTATAGTTGTTTGTGATAGGCTTTGGTGGTTTAGAAATTTTTAGGCTCAAAAACATCAACCTTGAATGAAGGGGTTCAAGGCTATTTATAACCAAAGCATTGAAAAAGAGCCAAAAGCAACTTTTCAGTCAGCGACCGGCATACCGCCGGTATGAACCGGTATCCGTCGGTATGCCGGTCTGGAATTACAACGGCTAGAAATATAGTCGTTGGGATCATTAAATGCTCGAAATCCGACCGTTGGAATTTCAACGTTACTGCACGGTATACCGTCGGTATGATCCGGTATACCGTCGGTATGCGATTTTGTAGACAGAAAACTTTCTGTGAACAAAAATCGGTATACCGCCGGTATGCACCGGTATACCGTCGGTATGCTGGTTTTTCAGCCGAAAATGATCCTAGGCTAGTTTCTACCCTAGCTTTCGATTTTGCCATCCATTTTTGTGTTTACAATAATTCCTAAGACTCATTACAGACTCCAGATATACTGTAGCAGGTGCAGGCTTCTTCAGAGTCTTGAAATGATGATGGCATGGCTTGGCTTCTTCCTTTGATAGGTGCTGGCTTTTTCCCTTGGCGGCAGCTGTCCAAAGATATCCAGTTTGCGATGCTGAATACCTTTCCACGGCTTGCCCCCGAACCCCCGACGAGGGCACTGCCCCTCGACCCCCGTCCACTGACCGGTCAGCGGAACCCCCGAGTGCGTGGCTCCGGATATCGTCGGGTGGTTCAGAGAAATCTTGTGGGATCCGTCGTCTTTGGCCCACCATGATTTCTTATTGCATATGTCCACATTGATCTTGCTTATTGCTTTTCTGCATGTACATGTTAGACGAACAAAGTAATATACATGTAGCAAGAATGATAAGATAAAAGCACATTAGGACTTGCGAAGTTTAAGTATCAATGCTATAGTGATAGTAAATATTAGTGATATCATAATGTTAAACTTAATTGAACCATAATCAAAACATAGTTCTGATTTTGGTAGCTCAATTAAATTTAACATATATAATAAAAACTCATATCACTAATAGTAAACCAATAGGCACATATCACCAAAGGTATAAGTATAAGTAGAAATGCTATAGCGATAGTATGAAGATTAGTGATAATGAAATGCTAAACTTAACATATTAACCATATTCAAAAATATGATACAATCATTGGGCTAACAATCTCCCCTTTTTGATTATGGCAAATCGGTTAAGTTTAGTATGGACACAATAGATGCATGTATCACTAATATACAAAAGACATAAGCAATATCACTAAAAGCATACTACTTAGATTACTTATAAAAGTACTTAAACTTACTTCTCCTTCTTTGACATGATCAAAAATAGGCTCCCCCGTACTAAGAGATAAAATGAAATCAATCTCAAGCATAGAAATCAGAGCATGGGGAACTTATAGACAATCATGATTAACATATACTAATAAAAACAAGAATGGGAGAAGTGTGTAAAGACAAGTGTATAAAACTACATACCGAATGTAGAGTACTAAATAGAAAATTGCTTGTCAAAACACAATATGGTTGGTAAAACTAAAAGTATTTGAAAAACAAGAAAGAAGTAGTTTACCAACTTGAAATCCAAGGAATAAATCCAGAACACAAAAGGATATGAAATGTTCCAGTTTTGGAGAGAACTATGAAATAAAGGATTTCAAACAAAAGCCATGAGGAATAGATAATTGCAACTAATAGATACCAATTGAGATATGAAATTAAATAAACTTGATACCAATTGAAAAGATGTAAACTTGAAACATTGATCAAAGAAACCATTAATAATCATAATTGTCCACAAATAAATAGTGGAACAAAATAAAAGAATGATCAATGTAAAATATTGCAATTGATATAAAGTAATCTCATTATTTGTAAGATCTATATGCTTATCCAAGTTCATGCATTTGAACTCAATTACCTTATCATGCTATATGAATACCCTTTAATAAACATGAAGGTAAAGGAGAAAATACTTGAGAAGGAGAAATTCAGTCGACTTGAATGCTCCCCCTCAAAGTACTACCAAAGTAGATAAAAATTATGAATTTTGGATAAGTCCTCAACAAGGAAAGCCAAGTCAATTAAGCATGAAAGAAAAGCCAAATCAACGAAAGCATAATATTCATCAAGATAAGTCTGAAAGTTAATATTAGCAAGATGACATATTTAACCCATATGAAAGAGAGAGATAAGATAATAAGGATAATTACATACTCTCATAAACCCTTCAAAATAAAAATATCATGACCTCAATCAATAAGATATGAAATAGAAAAAATATGGGTCCATGATGAACTAGGTATACGACATATAAAGGGTATAAATAAATTGAATCAATTGATTTGCTCTCCCTCAAAATATGCGTATCTAGTTCCAAAGCACTTATAGCATAAAATAGATAACTACAAGATCTAGGGTAAATCAACTATGGATTTCTCTCCCTTGCTCGATGCATAAGGCTACAAAATCTTCAAAAGACGAATAATGTCATCTTTAGTCAAGAGAAGATATCCAATTAATAGCCACTAAAGATGAAAAATCAAAAGAATATTCCAATGAAGCACATATAATCAAAAAATAGCATACATTAGTCTATATAGTAGGATCTCATATTTAAATATGATAGAACAATGTATGTTATCCTTTGAGAAAATGTCATCATAAAAAAGAATAAGGTCCAATCATGATGATAGACAGAATATAGATCAAAAATAAAATAAAAATAAAACTCAAACATTATGTCCATGATTATCTAATTAAGAAAGAGTCAACCAATTTATTACTTTACATGGACTATGTTTTATCACATATGTACCCATCAACCGGGTATATCCAAACTTTGCTACTAAATGAAAGACCAATAAAGTTCAAATAGAAAGACACTATGTGATAATCCATGAGTCAAAGTAGAGTAGTAAATTAACTTGACATTTACAAAATTAGATAGTTTAGGACTACTCAATCATTAGGATCATTCATAAAGAAAACAAATGAAATATGATCTAATGAATCTCATCAAGAGAAAATTACAAATCCAAAAAAATCTCACAAATAATAAAAATTATGGAAAAGAGTCAATCTCATTTAACTAAAATACAAGTTCAGTCAAAAAGAGATGTAAATGATAATACGAAAATCATGACTCAAAAGTAAGAGAAATTTAAGAGATACATGCTAATGACTAGTATGGAAGAAAGTTAAACAAGGAATCACAAACCTCTAAGGGAAAACAAGATCTAATAAAGAATTTTTAAAACTAGTTTTAGAGATCAAGCATATCACAAATCTTTTTTTGTAAACTAGCATATCATATATAGATTGAGGTATAGGAATATAGCTAGATGTGTGAAGGTGAGCCAAAATTATATAGCTTAATAATATATCACAAATAAGCAAACTATATAATCCAAATAAGATTAATCAGGGAAGCCATTAACAAGATAAATGTACTCATTAAATCTTAAGTCACTAACACTAAAAATACTTGCTCAAGCATAGAGTTCACAAAGAAGGCAATATATTTTGAATGAACAAAATGATTTATAGACTCTTTACTAAGCAGGGATTAGAGCATAAGATGACAAATAAATGAATTAATCTCTTATCAAGTATAGACCAAAGGAGATACTCATGAAAATATAATAAAATAAATCTCTTTGACAAGTATTGAGATTTACCCAAGATAATGAAATGATAGATCGAGAATGCAAGATACTATAGCCATAAAATAAGTGTATTCTCTAGAAATGGAAAAATCTCAACACAAAAGCTCAAACCATAGTAGCTAAATTCATGAAAATATGATGTAACAATTACATGTATTCTCATGTGCTACAAAAACCTCATTAGGCAACAATAATTCAAAAGAAGCATAAACCCAAGGAATGAGCAAAGAAGGATCATTAAGATCAAGAAAGCTAAATGCTAAAGATATCAAGAAGTACATTTTTCAAAGGGCTTTCATAGTGCACCATAGTAAATTATAAGATACAAACTAGAAAAAGTGCACTAATTAAGGAGGTGAATTCAACATACAAGTAAGGTACAAAAATATGTGATCCTTAAAAGAATTTTCATAAATAGTCATGAACAAGACACTAAAAGATGATTTCTCAACATCCCAACTTAAAGGATAAAATAAAAACATATGAAAAGTTAGAATCACATAGTTAAAACTGTATTATATAAATAGCCATGCATGAGAAGATTCAACAACCAAGAGAAAAATATGTATCCATAAAGTCAACCAAAAAGCTAAAAAGACATCATTAAAAGAAAGCTTTAAGGAAGAAGCTTATTGATTCAAAAAGAGAGACAAAAATTCGATCAAAGAATCAATAGCTAGAGTATAAGTTAAGCACAAGTTTAAAAGTAACAAGTATGAATAAATACTCTTCAAGTTAATATAAAACTTTAGCTTAACTCATATGCCTACATAAAGGTATTTATACAAAAATAGATATCAATATAAGAGATACATGAACTATATGTAGATGGAAATTTAATGTATATAGTCATGTATCCTTAATGAATATTTGAAAAATCATTACAAATTCAAAAACATGTATAAATAAACTTCATTAGGCAAAGACATAATTGATTCTCAAGAAGATAATTAAGATAAAGTATGAGAATCAATAATGAATATTTATGTAAGCATAAGGTTAAAATGGAAGTATAAGTGTATACTTGTCAAGTGATAAGAAGCTTGTGCTAAACAATATATTCACACATACCGATTTAAAGTAAATGTTACATATTAAATACAAACCGGCAAGAAGTAACTATTTCAAAAACTTTAAAGATGGAGAGTTAAAATCATATTAACTCAAATCAAAATCAAGCTCCTATGGATTAGAGTGATACGCATGCTTTATAAACAAAGATTAAGAATAACGAGCATGCAAATAAAAAAATGTCACACTAAAAGAAAATGAGTGATAAACTACATAGTGTGAACTAATCATATAAGCTGAGTAACTAGTTCATGCTAGATAAAAGAATAATAAGAGAATTAACTAAGCATGCTAGTATAATATCTCACATTGATTTATATAAACGGCAACTAAAGGATATCAATGTGAGCGAGTAGCAAGACATCAAGTGAAACATGCTAGATTTTATAAATATAAACAATTTAAAGAGAATCGCTTAGCATGTTACCAAAGTGGCTCCAGTGGCCACGCTTGTGTTGGTGCAATTGCTTGGAAGATGACCTTTGAGCTTTGCAACCACCAACATGCTCCTCGGTGCTATGTCCCGATACAAGAAGCTTCACCTACAATATTAGATGAAGACTTTGGTATCCAAATAAACTTGGATCCACATTTATTAGCTTTAGGGACCCACATACTATTTACTCTAGCATTGGTAGAAAAACTCCTACGAATAGGACAAGTAAAGCTCATGTGTCCAATGCGAGAGCAATAGAAGCATCTAATGCTAGTGTGTGCACATGTATCAGAATGAGCATGGTTATGAACATGTGACATACTAGAATGATGAATGTCTCTAGAGTGAGCATGCATGGATTTGGTCTTAAGAATATCATGTTCTAATATCAAATCATCATGCATACAAGTAAGAGAATCAAATTTAACATTTAAAGCATTATTATCTTTTTCAAATAAAATAATTTTAGAAATAAAATTATCATTTTGTTTCTTTAAAGAGTCAATAGAAGAATCATGCAAATGATTTAGCTCATGAGTTTGCCTCTTAAGTTTTTCTATTGATGAGGAAAGAGATTTGATTTTCAAAATTAAAGCCTTATTCAAACTCTTTAAAGAAACATATGATGAGTTTTAAGAATCAAGTCTAGATAATAAATCATTGTTTTCATTTCTCAATAACTCATTATCTTCTTCTAAATGAACAACCTTATCAGAATGAAGGTTGTCAACAATCTCTAAGGATTGTTTAGCCATGGCTTTCCACTTAGAGCATTTTTGTATTTAGAAGAAACATGATTGTCTATGCTACTAGAAGTAAAACCCTCTTTATCGGAGGAGGAGTAGGAAGAATATGATGCCATAGAAAAATAACAAGGATCTACTCTAAGGATGTTAAGCCTAACAATAGAGTCCTTGCTCTGATACCAATTGTAGGAACCCTAGGGGGGGGTGAATAGGGTCACGCTAACTAATCAAGCACTTAGCACAACTTAATGGCAATTTAAAAATATAAGTGCAAGAGAAGAAGCAATAACAATACCGACACACGATATATCCTGGTATCCTCCCAAGAGGCACTCCAGTCCCGGAACTCTCTCCGGCTTTAATCTACTATTTGAGTAAATAGTTACACACGAGTTTGGATCCGAAGAACTCGCCAACTTCTTACACGAGAGCTTTAATCCGAAGGCCTCTCCGACTTCAACCGAGAGTTTGGATACGAAGACTCTCAAACTTCAACCGAGAGTTTGGATACGAAGACTCTCCAACTTCAACCGAGAGTTTGGATGCGAAGACTCCCCAACTTCAACCTTTCACAATAGGTTTTGATCTCCTTATACAATAGGATGAAGATCATACTTTTCAACTCAATAACTCTAACACAATTTGTAGATGGCAAATAAAAGCTTTGTAGAGTTGTTTGTGGATAGGCATTGTGTAGTTTAGAAATTTTTAGGCTCAAAAACATCAACCTTGAATGAAGGGGTTCAAGGCTATTTATAACCAAAGCATTGAAAAAGAGCCAAAGGCAACTTTTCAGTCAGCGACCGGCATACCGCCGGTATGAACCGGTATACCGTCGGTATGTCGGTCTAGAATTACAACGGCTAGAAATATAGCCGTTGGGATCATTAAATGCTCAAAATCCGACCATTAGAATTTAACGTTACTGTACCGGTATACCGTCGGTATGATCCGGTATACCGTCGGTATGCCGATTTTGTAGACAGAAAACTTTCTGTGAAAAAATCGGTATACCGCCGGTATGTACCGGTATACCGTCGGTATGCCGGTTTTTCAGCCGAAAATGATCCTGGGCTAGTTTCTACCCTAGCTTTCGATTTTGCCATCCATTTCTTGTGTTTACAATAATTCCTAAAACTCATTACAGACTCCAGATATATTGTAGCAGGTGCAGGCTTCTTCAGAGTCTTGAAATAATGATGGCATGGCTTGGCTTCTTCCTTTGATAGGTGCTGGCTTTTTCCTTGGCGGCAGCTGTCCAAAGATATCCAATTTGCGAAAACTGAATACCTTTCGAGGGTTTTGCCCCGAACCCCCGAGGGGTGCTGCCCCCTCGACCTCCGCTGACCGGGCAGCGGAACCCCCGAGTGCGTGGCTCTGGAGATGTCGGGTGGTTCAGAGAAATCTTGTGGGATCCGTCGTCTTTGGCCCACCATGATTTTTTTATTGCATATGTCCACATTGATCTTGCTTATTGCTTTTATGCATGTACATGTTAGACGAACAAAGCAATATACATGTAGCAAGAATGATAAGATAAAAGCATATTAGGACTATGCGAAGTTTAGTATCAATGCTATAGTGATAGCATAAATATTAGTGATATCATAATGTTAAACTTAATTGAATAACCATAATCAAAACATAGTTCTGATTTTGGTAGCTCAATTAAATTTAACATATATATATAAAAACTCATACACTAATAGTAAACCAATAGGCACATATCACCAAAGGTATAAGTATAAGTAGAAATGCTATAGCGATAGTATGAAGATTAGTGATAATGAAATGCTAAACTTAACATATTAACCATATTCAAAAATATGATACAATCATTGGGCTAACATCTATTTGATATGAGAAGCTTCACCTGCACTAAGAGGCGAAGACTTTGCTATCCAAAATTTGGATCCATATTTGTTAGCTTTTGGAACCCATTTATACAAGTTCATATAAACATGTTTTCTAATCTGACAATAATTAGAAATACGTCCATTTATACTGCAATAATGACAGAAAGTATTAATATTAGTGCTATGTGTAGCAGTATGAGAATGTACAGTAGTGTGATATGATGTACGTGGATACTTATAATAGAAAGCATGATGATGTGTTGCATTTGGTTTGCATGCTTTCTTTGTAAATGATCTGCGTGTGTGACTTTCTGATGTGTCATGTGTCTTGTGTTAGACTGAGTCATAGGTTGTACTACCTGCTTTCCCAGTCTAATGCCTAACTTTTTAGAGTTAGCATAGATCTCAACATATTTAGCAGAAAGAGCATCAATTCTACATGAAGCAATAGAATACTTCTTCTTTTTTGATTCTAATTTCTCCTTAAGTTTAGCATTTTCTTGAGTACTTTTCTCAATGCATTCAAGTGCCTCATACAATCTAAACTCAAGTGTGGAAATCTCAGTAGAATTATCAGAAGTAGAAGTATTTCTAGCAATTCAATACGCAAGTAAGCTTTTCATTCTCACGCTTATAGGATATAATATCCTTTCTAGCTTGCTTATACTTATCTAGAATTTTCTTGTGTTCTTCAAGAAAAATCACTGAAAGCATCAGAAAGTTTATCATAAGAGGATTCATTCTCTTCATAAAGGAGATTATTTTTTACCTCGTTAGATAATGTCATTGCACATATATTTATAGCTTAACGAGGTCTCTCTTCTTTGTCTGAATCGCTTGCTTCACTTTCATACTATATGCTCGTGGTAGCGTACTTGTGAGACGACGATCTTCTTTCGTTTTGTCGCTCGTAGCAATTTCCCTCTTTAGTAGTAGTAGTAGTAGTAGTAGTAGGGATGCGGCCTGATCTTTTGCAGTTATGGCATACAATCTCTTCTTCATATAAGGGATTATGATGTACCTTAAATCCTGATGCCATCAAGCATATATTTGCATCATTATGAAGACTATTCTTCTCTCTGGAGTTGCTAGCTTTTCTTTTATACCTGCGCTCATAAGTAGCTTCAAGAAGTTTCCAAAATTTATGAGATGTTGTACAAGTAGTAATAAGATTGAATATATTTATCTCTACAACACAGTAAAAAGCATATATTGCTTTTGCATCAAGGCTAGCTAACTTCTTCTCTTTCTTCGTGTAACTATAATAAGGCTTGTTGATTATAGAGGAAGTAAGAATAGAGGTGATAGTAGGCTTTTTATAGCCACTGATAATAATTGACCAGAGGTCAAAATCTAGGGAATTCAGATAGAAGCTCATCCGTGTCTTCCAATACGTGTAGTTGGTACCATCAAACAGTGGAGGTTTATTTATGGCTTGGCCTTCACTTGTGAATTTCACAGTTGCCATATGTGATATAGTGATCTATAAAAATAATAGCAATATTACCTTGCTTTACCTGTATAACCCGCTCTGATACCAATTGTCGGAACGAGATATAAAGCACTATACTCTAGGGAGAATAGAGTAGGTAGCGAAAAATTAGCTATTAAAAATTGTTAGCAGCAAGATCACAAAATATATCACAGATATATAAATGTAAAAGTAGATAGCAGAGAACAAATGCAAAGACGAGATGTATACTAGTTTTTCTCTTGTGGGGACTAATCCAGTCGGAAGAACTCCAGCTTCGAGTTAAAATCCACTACGGAAAAATGCAAGTTTTCATGCAAAGTCCTTGCAACTTCTACAATGCGTGCTTTGATCCAAAGTACTTGACCAACTTCAATTGTGAAGTGTCTTACATCTTGTCAAGCCTCTGATTGCTCTGAAACTTCTAGACTGTACCGCACTGGCAAATCGATTAGAGGATTGTAACTTGCTTGGGATTTGAAAATGAAAAGCTATAGAACACTTTGGAAGAACGTAGTAAGCTTAGAGAGAAGAGAAGAGAAAATAAATTATTGTGTTGAAATGGTATAAATTCTTCTCTATTTATAGGTTTTCCAAATGACGAATTCGGACAGAATACGGGCAGAATTCTTTGAGAGAATCTCGGCAGATAGTCGTTGCATCCATAACTACAGGAAGACTGGTTCAAAAATCCAACGTTCCACTAACCGAACTCGAGCTAAATTCGGGGCAAATTCGCTCTGAATTCTATTGCTCCAGAATTGGTTGGTTAGGGTTTTGTAAATTGCATTTTGGGCTTTTGAGACGTCGAGCAGTTAGGAGATTTTGTAAGTGGGCTTATTTTCAAAAACAAAGGGATATTTTGAAAACATTTTAGGGTAGCCTATTTGCCAGTACGGCTTCGTGTACACTCTATTCCTAGACTCAATAAATTATAGAAAATACATTGATATTGAAAATACAGACTCAATAGCAAAACGGCTCCGAGTCTTCAACGGTAGTAGTAGCAGTTCGCAGCAATCGTCCAAGTAGTCCTTATATCGAGACAAGGTTAGATCAATTATTAAAATTAGGTTTAACCATGACCAATGGGCCAAAACATTTGCCTTCAACTTCTCAACAAGTTGTTGTTCCTATGTATATTGTACCAAATAATAACCAAGGACAACACATTAATGATATTGTACCACAAAATAATATTAGTAATGACCATAACGAGGTTGAAATAAATCATGAAAAGGTTATTGTTAATAATGAACAAGTTGTCACACATGAAGCTGAAGTAGAACAACCACAACAGATAAAATTAAGGTCTCAAAGATAAAGAAATCAGCCATCTCGGATGACTTTGTGGTTTACCTACAAGAATTAGATTATGATATAGAAATTGAAAAGGGTCCCATAACATTTTCACAAGCTATAAAATGTACCAATTCTAATAAATGGATTAATGCCATAAAAGAAGAGTTAGAATCAATAACACATAATAAAGTCTGGTATTTAGTAGAATTGCCTAAAAATTCTAAAAGAGTTCATTGCAAATGGGTCTTCAAGACCAAACGTGACTCAAATGGAAATATTGAACAATATAAAGCCAGATTTGTAGCCAAAGGTTACACTCAAAAGGATGGTATTGATTACAAGGAAACCTTCTATCTTGTATGAAAGAAAGATTCTCTTAGAATTATCTTAGCATTGGTTGCTCATTATGACCTAGAGTTACACCAAATGGACGTGAAAACAATATTTCTAAATAAAAATTTAGAAGAGAAAGCTTACATGGAACAACTAGAAGGTTTTCTGGTTGAGGGCTTGGAACATATGGTCTGTAAACTAAATAAATCAATTTATGGACTTAAGCAAGCTTCACGACAATGATATCTTAAGTTTAACGATATCATTATATCTTTTGGTCTTAAAGAAAACATCGTTGACCGATGTATATACTTGAAGATCAGTGGGAGTAAGTTCATATTTTTTGTTTTGTATGTTGACGATATATTGTTGGCAAGTAGTGAACTTGGTTTGTTGCACAAAACTAAGAAATATCTTTCTAAGAACTTTGAAATGAAAGATATGGACGAGACATCTTATGTGATTGGAATAGAAATATTTTGGGATCGATTACAAGGATTGTTCGACCTATCTCAAAAAGAATATATCAATAGAGTTCTTTAAAGATATGGAATGAGTAATTGTAAAGCTGGTATAATACCAATTCAGAAGGGGGATAAATTTAGCCTTATGCAATGTCCTAAAAATTATTTAGAACAACAACAAATAGAAAAATTCCCTTATGCATCTCTAGTTGGTAGTCTTATGTATGCTCAAACTTGTACAAGACTAGATATTAGCTTTGCAGTTAGTATGATAGGCAGATACCAAAGCAGTCCTGGAATTTTATATTGGAAAGCTGCAAAGAAAGTTCAAAGATATCTATAAGGGACAAGGGACTACATGCTCACATATAGAAGATCTAACCACCTTGAAGTCATCGATTACTCATATTCGGATTTTGCTGGATGCATTGATACCAGAAAATCAACTTCTGGTTATTTGTTCTTATTGGCTAGAGGAGCAAACTCATGAAAGAGTATGAAGCAGAGCATCGTAGCTTTGTCTACTATGGAAGCAGAATTCATGGCATACTTTGAAGCCACAATTCAAGCTTCATGGCTACATAAATTTATTTCAGGACTTGGAGTTGTCGACACTATTACCAAGCCGCTAAAAATTTATTGTGATAATACAGCAGCAGTCTTCTTTTCTAAGAATGGTAAATATTCTAAATGTGCCAAATACATGGACTTGAAATATTTATCTGTTAAAGAAGAAGTTCAGAAACAACGAGTGTCCATAGAACATTTGAATACAAAACTTATGATAGTGGTTCCCCTTATGTTGAAAGAATGGGTCTTTGTGTAGTAAGAATTGAAAGCCATTAATTCTTATGTAATGTGTTCTATATGATTTGAGATCTCATTAATATATATTTCTGAATTATTTTTCCTGTTTTTCCAAAATATTGTACAAGTAATGGTTTTGATAAATGTTGATCAGGAATGTCTTATTTAAGACTCTAATATAATGCTAAACGTTTAACTTATAGATCATATTTATTGATGTTCTAAGTATGTAGTACATGGAAGGAAAGTATGTCTCTTAATCGACTTACAACTGCCATGACTCACCTTTATAAATTTGCTATGGTATTTAAGAATTAACCATATCAAGATTTAAACTTAAGGACCTATCAATTGTCTTATCATATTGGCCAAGTGGGAGAATGTAAGAATTTATGTCCCAAATGTTACAAATTGATATAATGGTTAATTGATTTTATTTTCTTTATGGGAGAAAATATATTTATTAGAATATAGGAAAGGATCCTCTCTCATACCTCAATGAATAGACACACACATTTGTTGTCTAGAACCTTTGGAAAGAGTTGAAATCCTTTTCAATGGATACAATGAACCATTGAAATGAAAAGACACATCATTTAGATGTATATAAATTGAGTCATGTTGTTCCAATGAGGATCATCACAAAAATTTCATAATTATCTCCGTCCCAAAGTAAGAGTTGGTGAAAGAGAAATGATTTACAGAGATAAAACATCTCATTTAAAGTTACGGATAAAGAAAGGTACACATTTACGTTTCCTCATTAAGATTTTAATTATTTATGAAAACATGATTCCCAAAATTATTGTTTGCAAGAAGATCTCGGTTTTCTTATATGCAAAATGTTTACTAGTATACTAAAGAATCTAGTTACAACAAGTAACTATTGATGAGGAGTTGTAATGTGCAAGGGTTACATATTACTTACAAAAATGGGTTTCTTTTGTACACAATATTAAGAGTACATGATACCCGTAAATTCATAATGGCCATTTCCTGCACATCTTTATGAGGAGAACCGGTTCTCTGCAAAGAAAAAAGAACCATATTGGTATATTAGAATGTATTAAGGGGTTTTATGTAAGATGAAGGGATGTAAGGCTATATATAGCCAGGAGATGATCAATAAATATTATTATGAATCCTAAATATTCTACATGGTATCAGAGCCAAAAACCCTAGCTGCCACCCCCACTTTCAAACCCTAACCGCCAACCCCGCTCCCAATCCTAGCCATCGTGCTACTCGTCCACCACCACCGCTGCCGATGCTCTCCCGCCGCCACCATCACCGAGAAGCGTCATCTCTCGCGGGTTATTTTGGACGGTAACATTGAAGGTATAGATCCGATGGGGGATATGATTGGGTCTAGGTGAGGACGAACGTGAGTCGTGGGACGAGTATGAGGTGATCGCAAAAGAGGAGGATCGATGGAGGAGATCATCAAGAAGTTGGACTCTGCGGAGGGCGCAACGTTGATAAAGCTGATGAAACTATCGGCTGGTGAGAGCGCGATGCAAACACCGACAAAGTTGGAGCTTCCCTCCATTGATCTGAAGCTTGATGGACTGGCCACCTACCTGAGTTATTTACGACGGGTAAGGAGAACCCTTGCAAGGAAGAACCTAGAGGATTTATTGTCAAGAGAGAAGACAAAGTCGTATGAGGGCTCGGTAGGACACGACGACTAGAAGTCCACTCATATGGTGATATACATTTAGCTCATCAATTCTTTAGTCCAGTCGTCGCCGCCACAGTGGATGGCCTTGAGATGGTAAAGGATATGTGGGAGAAATTAAGGAGGACCTACGATGGTGTGGGAAATAACTTGAGGGTATTCCATATAAATAGAGAGATCTATGATACCGTACAGGGAGAGAAGACGGTGCAGGAGTATGGCACGAAGTTGGATCGTCTGTGGTTGGATTACGATCACTCCTCAGATCGGATGAGCATCGATGACCCAAAGTACAAGGAGAGACAGGTATGTCTGCAGGAGAGGACGATAAAGTTTCTTAAAGGGCTGGCCGTAGCGTTTGCTCAGATGACAGCACTACTTCTAGCCCAACTGAAGATCCCTACACTTGAGGAGGCTATCTTGCCCATGACCTAGGAGGAGACTTGCATCAAGCTACACGCAGGGATAGGTGGTCCTTATGAAGTGAAGTCAGCACAGGTGGTTGTCAATTTAGGCGACACAGGACTTAAGGGAAAGCCCCGACAGTACTAAAACTGCAGGGAGGCGGGCTATCTGAGATATGCTTGTACCAAACCTCCAAAGGAGGAAGATTCAGGTGGTAGACGTGGAGAGTTTGGAGGACGTGGTCATGGTCATGGGGGTTGATGGGGTGGTCGAGGAGGTAATCGGGCAAATCTACTGGTAGTAGATGGTAAGGAG
The DNA here is from genome assembly GCA_029216955.1 of Iris pallida. NCBI lineage: Eukaryota > Viridiplantae > Streptophyta > Magnoliopsida > Asparagales > Iridaceae > Iris > Iris pallida. The sequence continues at coordinate 7,967 of JANAVB010023724.1, read as the reverse complement.
GGAGCTGATGGTGCCTATACTGATGAGGATCAGGCATTGCTGAGCATGCTGGAGGCACTCAGGAGGAAGCAGAGAGTGTCATGAGATGAAGACAGGAGGAGTGGGACCGAGGAGGCGTCCAGCTCATTCTTTGCCAAAGGCAATGCTGCCATGTATTGCCATTCATCGGAAGGTACTGACGACTCATTCGCCCTTGCATCTATGTCTTCCCTTAGTTCGTCGGATTTATTATCGATTTGGTGTGTCTCGACACGTGATAGGGAATGCTAGTGTGTTCTCTTTCCATACTTACCTAGCATCGACAGACAACATTCAACCAGCCAATGGTACTTTTTAGCCATTAGTCAGTAAGGGTATTGTCGATTGTTAGGTTCAGTGAGATTATCCAATGTTTTGCATGCACCTTCTTTTTCAGTCAGTCTTTTGTCCATTAGTTTTATAATCCTCCAACTAAAATTCATTATCTCTTTTTATATTCCTAAGGTGATCTTCCAGGAGAAGGAGACAGGATGAAGACTTGGGACTAGCACTTGGCATGATGGACTGTGGTACCTGGATCGGAAAGGGCTGAATTCAGCATTGGTGTCTGTGGAAGGGATGACAGGAATGAGTGTAACCCTACTTTCTAGCCTAAATAAAAATATGGTATTTATTATGGTTGAAAAAGTATTTATATTGAGTATTTGAATAAATTAATAATTTTTACTAATTTAACCATGGTATATTGTTAGTATACAATTTTACTTTGATTTTCTTTTGACCTTACTCTATTCTTGGGTTTCTAATTAATGGGCTTTCACCATAAGCTATCCTTTCAATTGTGGAGCCAGTATTGAGTACAACTCAAACTCTCTTAAATCCTTGAGTGTACAATAAACATTTGAAATCTTTTTCACCCCCCCACTAAACACAGCCACACATTCGAGTTGGGCGCCAAAACTTTCTTGGGCATTAAGCACTCTAACGGCCTAAGTAACTCGAACCTTTATTTAAACCACACCACTTTTTATTTACTTAGCTCCTTCTTCCCTCTAAAGACCCAACCCTAATTTCTTCAAAAATCTTTATGGCAAGATGGCGGTCTCCCTCCGGCCAGTTAGCTAGGCGTCAATGACACACCGATTTCCTATGACAGTGCACGAAGAGCGACGAGGACGACGTCATCACTGAAGTGATCTTTTCGCAACTACGGATCTCCACTTCTTGACAAGTCTCTCCATGGATTTACTGTTCATGTACGAATTTTTTACTAGTGAGCATTCAAATTCTTCTGAGGAATTCATTCATGATTTGATCCTTCTCCATTTTATTTGATCTTGAGCTCGAATTTCAAGCGTTCTGGACTGCTAGATCCTAGTCATCGAAGCGAGTAAGTTCGAATCCATTCTTCGTCAAGATTGCTCGGTTCATTTCATTTTCGACAAGTGATATTTGTGTCCAGATCGGGATCAGAGAGATCGATCACTCAAAATCTTCTCACGGAGTAGCAGTCGGTCTGTCAAGTGTTGGATTTGCTTCATCGATCATCATTCTGGTGTGATTATTTATCCCTTGCTATTTTGATCTGGATCTTCTCTGTGTGGACGAATCCTGAGCATGGACTCTCTATTTTTTTGTGATCAGTTGGGATGTGGAGGGATTGGATTATTTGACAAGTTGGGACTGGATTTGGGTGTGAGTGATGAGATCATACTGATTCTTGATTATTGACTTCTAAGTCTAAGGCATTCAAATCATAACTTGACTTGTTCTTTGTGATGCTCGGGATTTCGATGATTTTCCGCAACAGAGCTGTGATAATCAATTCGAGCACGAGAGGCCGTATCCGACCGGAGAGCATGTTACAGTTTTGTTGGACGTATCATCTTCAGGTACCAATTAGTTCTCCTCAAGTTTCCTCATAAATCGTAGCTAGAATTTATAGTGTGGTCGATTTTGTGTTCGGGTGCAGGAGATGGTGTCGTGTTCATGTGCTTGCGTGTCGTCGTTCGTATGCGTATCCGATCCTATTGCTCTATGGTGTCGAGTACGCAGAAAAGTTTATTCAGATTTATGCAATGTTCGATTTAGTTATAAACTTAATTAAGTGTTCCGTGTTTGAATTCTTTTCTCTACGTTCGACTTTTTGAAGGAGACTAATAGCCGTTGATTTCAAAAAAATTGAAGTTAGGGCTGGTATTTTTCTTGTGTGTTTTGAAGCTGGAATTGGTCGAAGAGCTCTTGTGACTTTTTTGCGATTTATTAGAGTCTTGATGAGTTTGGTAGAGATCAGCAATATGGGAAGTATGGGCTGGTTTTAATTTAGCAAGTCTGGATGTAGAGTTGTGTTGCTGCAGATAAACCAGGGGATTATTTTGATTATTTTGACAGAAGAGTTTGAGTTGCCCTTTTTAACATGTCTAGGTTTGCTAAGAGTTGCTTTAGCAATTAGTAAATTTGACTATCAATTTATACTTCTAATTGGATTTTGAGTATTCACAAAAATGACACATGGATTATTGCTCATATTATTTATTAAGTTTTCCTAAGTGAGACTCGGTTACTAAATAGATTAGGTTGGAATTTTAGTATTTTACTAACAGTTGATCATCTAGAAAAACAATTGATAGCCTATATACATATGCATAGTTGTGATACTCTATGACTAATAAGAAGGATAGCTAGTCCTGGTAACTTAATCAAATTGTATTAACTTCAGGTGGACTTACAGCTCTACTTTCCACTCTTGATTACCGAGCAAGGCAAGTACATTCTATGGTTCTGTTCATACATATCATGTGCTTCCTTGTGATACGTTGTAACACGATGCTTGTACTCTTGTATTTTCATATCTTGTGCTTGCTTGTGGTCGGGGAGGGAAATATACTAGCTATGTGACCACACCCATGTTCTGATATTCATGTAGATAGCTTAGGCCTCGCACTGTACACGCGGGCTCTAAGTCGTACCCTTATTCCTGTGCTCCTATGCTTATCCCTGTTCTTACCCCAGCCGGTCACATATGCTAGTTGTATTTCAAATCATTGTGCACATGACAGGTTCATGTACTTCAAGTTCAGGTTTACATGCTTGTACTTTACATTCTCGTACTTTCAGGATCTTTCTTGTACTTCCAGTTTATTTTCATATCATATTTTTTCTCGTACTCATTTCATATCTTGATGTTCTTGTTCATTACTTAGAACTGTGCTTTGCTCCGCTCCTGATTGGATATGTTGCAGGTGATGGAGGCTATGTGTGCCATGTACTATGGGCGTGAGCCTGCTGACGTGGTAGCCAGCTGGAGTTGCTCTGGACTTAGAGGCCGGGGAGGCCTAGTTACCTTACCTTTCTAGCATCTTAATGAGGTAATAGTAAAAGAAATTTATTAAAGATGGTCGGCCATTTGTAAGTAAAATGCATCATTTTTGTAAATAAATAAATAAATAAAAACCATTTGACACAGTAATAGATAAGATCATCAACTACTTCTAATGGCAATTAGCAAGTGAGACCCATTGGAACACTTAATCTGTGGCAACTTTTTAAATGTTCCTAAACACCCCTTACCAGAGCTAGAATACCCAACTCTAGAACTTACCTTGTCCGGATAGATAGTTCTTAACCTTTCTCTAATTGCGTGCGAGAAAGATAATGAAGAACTTCCCAAATTTAGGAGTAGAATTGCACTTCATGTTTACTCCAGTAACTCTTAAGCCAGCTAAGTTAAAGGCATCACCATAACATGCTGAATGGGCAGGAAAAAAATGAGGTAGGTTCCTCGTGTTTAATAATTAAATAGGTTTCTAGTCGCCATCTATTCTAATTTTTCCCAGACTAAATGGAAACCCCTCCCCTGTTCCCATTAACAATTGAAATTATGCACCAGTCAGGAAAGTAGCCATGGATTTATATAAAACTTGGTGCAGCTTCCAAAAACATGCAATAATAAGAGGAATTCAAGCAAAACCACTATCCAGTTAGCAATTCAGTTGGCTATCAAAACATCAGAGGAATTTTAGAGTCTTGTTTAACACCATAGGAATCAAGAAATAGTACTCACTAATATGCAATAGCCACCCAGATTATAGTCAACCAAGAAGGCATGCATATAGGATTTAAATTATATATCTAAAAATAACAATGCATAGGAATGAATTGGTGGAAGGAGCTCAGTACAAGAGCAGTGCGCTTAAAAATTTTAAGCAGCCAAATAGCAAGGAAGGGGCTTTCACATTATGCTCAATGGAAACTAAATTGAAAGCTACGATTGAAGTTCATGTTATATATAAACTTCTTCTGGAGATGAGAAAGCACAAGAGGGATGTGTTTTCTTGTTTCTAAAACACTAGAAGAGGATACCAAAAAATTATGAAGTAGAATAATGTTTATTGATTATTGCTTGATGAAAAAGTGTACAGGATGTTGCTCTTAAAGAGCATATGAATTTGCATAAGATACATGTTTATTAAAGATATAACTTAAATAGAAAATTAAGAAATGGGGAAACCGATTTGAAGCTTGTCATGCATATGAACATGACATAGGATGTTTCTCCTCTTTATTTAAAACTTGTAACTCTCTAGCTTATATTTCCAACAGCCTCGGTTAAGCTAGATCTTCACCATGCCTAGTTCTTCTTTCATCTTCTTGAAAATATCATACTTCAAGGCTTTTGTAAATATATCAGCAACTTGATCTTTTGTTCTGCAGTGTCTGACATGAATCTCACCATCTTTAACCATATCACGAATGAAATGGTACTTGATCCTAATGTTTTACTTTTTCTATGGAAAACATGATTCTTGGCAAGAGAAATGGCTGAAGAATTATCACAAAACAGTGTTATACCTTCAACTTGTGCATGTTTGAGCTCACCCAAGATCCATCTAATCATAATGATTGACAAGATGCTAATGCCAAAGAAATATTATACTTCAGCTGTTGAAAGAGCAACGACTTTTTGTTTATTGGATGCCCATGAGACTGCACCTGAACCAATTTGAAAAACATAGCTAGAAGTACTTCTAGAATCATCAACAGTTCCTGCCCAATCACTATCACAATAGCCAATCAATATTGAATATTCACCTCTTTTGTAATGTATGCCTTCATTGATGGTTCCAAAAAGATACCTTAGTACCCTTTTTCATATATCCTAATGGCTCCTTTTTGGGGATTCTATGAATCAACTAAGCATGCTCACACGAACATAAGATCTGGTATCGCAGAGTCAAGTACATAAGACTACCAACAAGACTACGGTAGAGAATTACATCAGCATCTTTTTATTTTCGGATTTGCATAACTTCAAACCAGCTTCCATTGGAGTGCTACGTGGGATGGCACCCTCCAGTTTGAATTTCTTCAAAATACATTGGCATACTTCTTTTGTGAAATAAAATTCCTTCTTCTTCTTGCTTAACTTCAATTCAAGAAAGAAATAAAGTAAACCCATGTCAGTCATCTCGAATTCATGCATCAATGCCTTCTTAAATTCATCACATATGCTTGTAGTATTGCTAGTATAAATTAGATCATCCACATACAAGCAAACGATCAAGAAATCACCTTGATCCTTCTTTGATATAAAGTGTATGCTCAAAGGGACATCTTTTGAAACCAGTCTTCAAAAAATAGCCGTCAATACGACTATACCATGCTTTCAGAGCCTGCTTAAGCCTATATAGTGCTTTCTTCAAATGACATACCTTCTCTTCTTCACCCTTTACGCATAACTAGGTGGCTGGCGCACATAGACTTCTTTTTCAAGAAAAATATTCAAGAATGACGACTTGACCATTTGATAAACCTTCCATCCTCTTTGAGCCGATAGAGCTAAAAATTTGTATGATTTCAATACGAGCAATCGGCAAACATGTCACGACCCGCTTCTGAGTAATCGGATACGATCGGACGGGCTGAGCCTACGTTGTGGACACAATGTAGTAAGCTGTACTAAGTATCTAAGAACTCAAGTAGATCAGAAATCACATCACAAATCTAATCATGTGCTAAAATAATATACATACCACCATGTTTTAGTACAACTTATACAAGAAAATTGAAGACAAATCCGGCAACTAAACTAAAAGAAAAATAATAAACATCTATTTCATGAAAACTAATCTAGTACATAAGAAAAATACTTGCATCTGGTTTTCTAGCTTCTTCTAGGATTCGTCCAATCCAATCCTCATGCCCTGGACTAATATGTCAACGATTAGTCAAAAAAGGAGCAAAGTACATTCTACGATAATGAAACAAGTATAACATGGTGAACAAGTAAAAAACAAGAGAACAGTATAAACATATATGGTAAATGCATAATCTGAACATGAACATATAAATAAAAAAATCCTGACATGTGATTTGAAATACATACTAGAATATGTGACCGGCCGGGGTAAGCACATGAATAAGCACAAGTAATAGTACGACTTAGAATCCCACGTACACGATGTGAAACCTAAGCTATTCATATGAATCCTAGGTTGGGCTTTGGTCACATATCTGTTTTTTCTCCCCTAGGTACAAGTAAAGAACATGAACATGATAAGTACCAGAACCAGAAGCACATGATAAATTGTGTAAATAACGTGTCCAATATAAAAGAATATGACATAAAGTAAATGAGTCAAAACCATAGAAGTACTTGCCTTGTTCTTGCAAATCAAATCTGTCTTAATGTCCACCTAAAATAGGGCAATAGTAGGTTAGAATCTAATAATGACATTATCTAGCCATCCATCCAAATAGACTAACTATTATAAATCATCACCAACTGTACCTATAATAGTTAGGATAAATACCTAGTAGTTTATACTAGCAAAATATTAGAGTAAAATATTTAACAATATCAAAATATTACTAAAACTAACCAACACTTATTAAGAAAATATTTATAATATTAAGAAGTTAGGTTTTACTTTGATCAAAAATATTTAGAAACCATATCTTAAAAATACTTTGATAAAACTACTTTTAGGTAAAATATTTGATTAACTAAAATAATTACCCAAAGTATAATTTTTACTACTAATACACTATGTAAACATATCTATATACATAATAGAAATATGTATACAAAATATTATATATATTAATACAATAATATATACACATAACTATGCATCATTTTAACCAATAAATATAGTATAAAGATAGTATAATATACATATAGGTATACACTATTATACCTTGAAAATACTATTTAGCTGGCCCAACAGAAATTAACCTATAACCATTTATATAGGGAATAAGCTACAGGGCTGGAAGCCCAGCCCACGAATTTATTCTCAATAAAAATTCAAAACAAGACTGGCTGGAAGCACAGTCAACAAAGAAAATATTATATATCCTAATAATAGTTCAGGCCTGAAGCCCAAAGCTCTCACAGGCCATTTGGCTGGAAACCTTAACCCATTAGTATAAGGTTAAAACCCCAACCTACTCTCGGTTGGACAGAGAAAGTCAGCCACATGAATAAAAAGAAAGGAAAGAGAAATAAGAGGGAGAAGAGGAGTGACTAACTTTAGTGAGCGAGAATAGAGATAGTAAGAGCAAAAAGAGAGGAAAGGGATCGAGAGCTCACGAGAGTCGCGGTGAGGGTGTACAGACGAGGGGCTCCTCACGAATTTTTGTCGAGGAGGCACGCTCGACGCACACACAAGGCAAAAGTCCTCCGGTGACCGCTTCGCACGGCAGAATATGGGAGCATCAACTCGTGTCGTTCGGTTGACGAAGTAATAGAGACGGAGAAGAGAAGAGCTCGGCACAGCTCGAATCTGGACTGGGTCAGCCGACCGGCGGGTCAAGGCATCGAGGCGGCGTACGCTGGATCTAGGAGGAGGCAGTCAAAATTTGAGGTGTGTGGATCTGTGGCTTTCAATTTTTTGGTGGTTGGTTTGTCTGTGGAGTTGGTATTGTGGTGATATGTGGTTAGGGACGGTGGCGGCCGGTGGCGGCCGGTGTTGGTAGAGCCATGG